>PVJI01005198.1:30278-99358 GCA_004026765.1 Micronycteris hirsuta | reverse complement strand
GGTTGAGTACTTTTTTAGTGGAGTATGTAGGGTTTTCTATGTACACTATCATGTCATCTGTAAACTATGACAGTTTTACCTCCTCCTTTCTAATTTGTATGCCTTTTATTTCTTCTTCTTGTCTGATCGCTGTGACTATGATATCCAATACTATGTAGAATAGAAGTGGTGAAAGTGGACATCCTTGTCTTGTCCTGATCTTAGTAGGAAAGTTTTAAGTTTTCACCCATTGAGTGTGATGTTAGCTTTAGATCTCTCTATATGACCTTTATTATTGAGGAATGCTCCCTCTATTCCCATTTTGCTCAGTGTTTTTATCCTAAATGGGTGCTGTACCTTATCAAATGCTTTTTCTGCATCTATTGATATGATCATGTGATTTTTGTCCTTGCTTTTGTTTATGTGATGTATTACATTTATTGATTACAAATATTGTACCATCCTTGCATCCCTGGGATGAATCCCACTTGATCATGGTTTATGATCTTTTGAATGTATTGCTGGGTGTGGTTTGCCAATATTTTGTTGTTGATTTGATGTCCATGTTCATCAGTGACATTGGCCGGAAGTTTTCTTTCTATGTTATGTCTTTAACTGATGTTGGGAGTAGGATGATGCTGGCTTCATAACAAGAGTTTGTGAGTCTTTCGTCTTCTTGGATTTTTTTTGAATAATCTGTGAAGGATAGGGTTTAGCTCTTCCTTCAACATTTTGTAAAATTCTCCAGTAAAACCGTCTGGTCCAGGGCTTTTGTGTGTTGGGAGCTTTTTGACTGCTTCAATTTCATCCGCTGTTATTGGTCTTCTCAGGCTTTCTGCTTCTTTATTGAGTTTTGAAAGATTATATTTTTCTATAAATTTGTCCATTTCACCTAGGTTTTCAAAACTCTTAGCATATAGTTCTTCGTAGTAATTGCTTACAATCCTTTGTATTTCTGTGGTATGTGTAGTAATCTCTCCTCTTTCATTTCTGATTGTGTTTATTTAGGTCCTCTCTCTTTTTTTCTTGATGAGTCTGGTTAAAGGTTTGTCGATTTTGTTTATTTTTTCAAAGAACCTGGTCCTGGATTCATTGATCCTTAGAATTGTGCTTTTATTCTCTATGTCATTTAATTCTTATCTGATCTTGGTTATTTCCTTCCTTCTCTTTCCTTCCTTGCTCTGGGCTTTGTTTGTTGCAGTTCCTCCATTTCTTGTAGGGTTGGGCTGTTTATCTGAAATGTTTCTGTTTTTTTTAGGTAGGCCGATATCACTATGAACCTCCCTCTCAGGAATGCCTTCACTGTGTCCCATAAGTTTTGGACTGTTGTGAATTCCTTTTCCTTTTTTTCCAGGAACTTTTTTTGTGGCAGGAATTCTTTTCACACGCATGAAGAAATGCAGTCTTGGGATTCACGCGTGTCTGAGCAAAACTCCGTGTGAGGAAAAATTATTCCCGACTGGGCCAGCATAACTCATGTCAGTGGAAAAAGAATTCTCTAATGGGAATCTGGCTAAACATGCTCCTTAAAAATTTATTGCCTAGCTGAACCTCTCCCTCCTGGAGTCAAGGAGCTTATGTTAATGGATCCCTGAAATTCTTTTCTGCCCAACTGTTTACCTTACTGAGTAAACCTCCCGCTTATCTATCCCCTTCCCATATATCTTTATGACCTAGCTGAAGACCCCTGTTCTGCGCATAGTTCATGAATAACCAATCCAATGCAAATGTATCCTAAAACTTCTAATAAAAACCCCGGCTGAGCTATGCCCGAGGCTTTTCCAGACCAGAAGGGAAAGAGCCGTGGCACTGGACTTTCTTCTCCAAGAGTGTCTCTGTGTGAGATTGATTCACGTGTTCGGTTGCGGTCCCCCACAGATTTTGCGGGACAAAATCCCAGCATTTTTTATTTCTTTCTTGATCTCATTCTTGGCCCACTCATTGTTTAATAGCATGCTATTCAATCTCCATGAGTTTGAGTGTTTTTGAGTTTTTTCCTTGGGGTTGGTTTCTAATTTCAGGCCTTCTTGGTCTGAGAAGATGGTTGATATGATTTCAATTTTCTTGAATTTGTTGAGGTTTGTTTTGTGTCCTATCAGGTGGTCTACATTTGAAAATATTCATTGTACATTTGAAAACAAATTGTGCATTTTGCTTCTTCAGGATGAAAGGCTATTTATGTATTATTTAAGTCCATTTGATCTAGGACATTGTTCAATGCCACAATATCTTGGTTGATATTTTTTTTTTGAAGATCTATTTTTGACAGTGAGATGTTAAACTCCCCTACTTTAATAGTGTTGCTTTCTATATCTTTGTTGAATTCCTTCAAGATGTTCCTTATGTATTTGGGTGCTCTTATGTTGCATGCATGTATCTTTATAATGTTTATGTCTTCTTGGTGGATTGCTCCCTTGAGTGTTATGAAGTGTCCTTCTGGGTGTCTTTTTATGGCCTTTGTTTTGAAGTCTATTTTGTCAGATATAAATACTGCTACTCGCTTTTTTTTGCTGTCCGTTTGCATGGAATGTTTGTTTCCAGCCCTTCAGTTTTAGTCTGTGTGGGTCTTTTGTTGTAAGGTGGGTCTCTTGTAGGTTGCATATGTGTGAGTCTTGTTTTCTGATCCATTTAGCTATCCTATGTCTTTTGCTTGGAGCATTTAATCCATTTACACTCAAGGTTATTATTGATAGGTTCATTATTCATTGCTATTTTACTCTGTTTGTACATTTGTTCCTTTCTTGCTGGTTTTTTGTTTGTTTGTTTGTTTGTTTGTTTGTTTTTGTCTTCTTAAAGTAGTCCCTTTAGCATATTTTGCAGAGCTTGTTTGGAGGAGGTATATTCTTTGAAGCTTCATTTTTCTGGGAAGCTCCTTATTCGGCCTCCCATTTTAATTGAGAGCCTTGCTGGATAGAGTAATCTCAGTTTCAGGCCCTTGGTTTTCATTACATTGAATATTTCTTGCCATTCCTTTCTGGTTTGGAGTGTTTTCATTGAGAAGTCAGCTGCTAGTCTTATCGGGGCTCCATTGTATGTTGCTTCCTGTTTCTCCCTTGCTGCCTTTAAGATAATCTGTCTTGGAATTTTGCCGTTTTAATTATGATGTGACTTGAAGTGGGCCTCTTTGGGTTCCTCTTGATTGGGACTTTCTGTGTTTCCTGGGTTTGTGTGATTTTTTCTCTCATCAAATTGGGGAAGTTTTCCATCATTACTTTTTCAAACAGGTTTTCTATCCCTTGCTCTTCTTCTTTTCCTTCTGATATCCCTCTTATATGGATATTATTCCATTTCATGTTGTCTTTCATTTCCCTTACCACCTCTTTGTTCTTTCTGAGTCTTTTTAGCTTTTCTTGTTCATTCTGCATGTTTTCTTTTCCTTCCTTGTCCTCCAGCTCACTGATCCAATCCTCCGCTTCATCTGCCATGCTTTTGATTCCTTCTACTGTGTTCTTCAGTTCATAAATTGTATTATTCATTTCCTTTTGGCCCTTGTTGATGATTTATATTTCCTTTTTCATGTTGATATAGTTTGCAGTGAGTTCATTGTAGTTTCCCTGTAGTTTTTGGTCATTCTCTGTGAGCTCTGTGAACTTCCTTATAACCACTGCTTCGAACTCCATATCTGATAGTTAACCTGCCTCTATATCATTTAGCATTCTTTCTGAGGCTTCCTCCTTTCCTTTCATTTGGGGATGGTTTCTTTGTCTTCCCATTTTTGTGAGACTCTCCTTGTTAGCCTCTACTTCAAAATTTGATCTGCTCTGTCTTCTCAGGTTTATGGTGTGAACTTCAATGGTAGAATACCTGTGAGATAAGTAATGTAGTCTCCTTGATCTTCTGAGTTTGCTGATCTTGGGCTGTCATTTATGTTGTTTCCGTGTAAGTGTTTGGGTTTTGATTGTTGTTAGGTCTTTCTTTGGTGGGTTTTTCCATCCAGCTGGTTAAGTGAGGGTAACTCCATCCACCATGTCTTGTACTCTGTTGTGCAGATGTGGACATGCTGTTGAAGCTGGTTTTTCTGTCTGTACAGGTTTTGAGGCTTTTCTCTCATTATTGTTCAGTTGTTTGTTCTGGGTAATTTCTCCACCATTTAGTTGTATTTCCAGATCAGTCCTGGGTGGAGGTTAGTGGTGCTTCCACTCACTCCTTCATCTTCTTCTGTTATTATCTGTTGGTGGTTCCTCTGTTGATGGGTTTCCTCTTCCAGCAGGTATACTGGTGTTCACAGCTTCTGCCTAGTCTTTTCTGTGATTAGTTGGAAGGGGAAGGCAAAATGGTTTAAGACAGCAGGAGTGTATTCTATGGTATTTAAAGTACCAGCCTGTAAAGAAGAGATAGGAGATCCTTTGGATATGTATAGTGTTATCCATGATATTTCACCCAACTGCCCACTTTTTAGAAAGGGTGGAAAAAAGATAAGACTCTTGTTGTGGGGGGAGGATTTTGAGTTGGATCTAGAAAGCAGTGAGCTTGTGGAAGGTTATATTATAAGATAAAGTGAGAGTAAATGATGGAAAATAGGTATAGGGTATGAGAGAATAGAGTTAATCACAACAGTAATACAGTTCCGGAAACAGTGAAGTGAGCTAAGATCCGGGACCAGTGCTGTAATGTATTTACAATTGTATGGAACAGCAATTGTTTACAATAGTAATGCTGCAACAATCATATGACAGAATCTATGTGATCTGGATGATAAGCACAGGTAGTATACAACCTAGAGTAGTATGCTACTGGGACACAAGTGAAGTGAAAAAAGGAAAATTAAAAAGGGAACAAGGAAAACTAGTCAAACAATGCAATTTAACAAACAAAGCAAAGAAGATTAAACAGAAAGAAGAGAAATAAAAAATACTAATAAAGTAAAAGATGTAAAAATAATAAAAAATAATAATACAAATATATAATAACTTGCAATTTCTCTGGAATAGCAAAGTGAAATTTGTATCACTGTCTCAGTTGTTGGGATGACCCCTCTTTGGATCTAACTCTGGTCCTTTCACAGCTCCAAGTTTTATTGTATCACTTGTGGGGATTAAAAAAAAAAAAAAGAAAGGAAGAAGTGGGGGAAAAAAAGCCTCCTGTTGGCTTTAAACTCTCCAAGCCAGTTCTGCTGGTCTTCCTGGCTGCAGCAGGCTGAGGGGGGATTGGTTTCACTTTTCTCCCTTCCTGTGGTTTTTGGGGGATAGGGGACAGGTCTGAACTACACTCTTCGCAGTTGCCCAGTCTCCAGCCCAGCTCCTCAGTGTGCTGCCAGGCCCCTAGTGCCTTTCTGTGCCTGTCGTTTGCCTTCAGTCCACCAGCTGCGCTGTTCTTGAGGTGCACCAATTAGGGGCAATTCACATACCACCTTTTCGCACTTTGTGGTCCTAGATGCTAGGGACTCTCAGAGTCTCTTCAGGGTAGTTCAGCTCCCCCATTGGGTTATGTCTTTCTGGGGATTGCTGACTCCCTGCACCCTGCTGTTCTCCTCTGTGCAGGGAAGGGTGGTGTCTCTGCCTTCCTCTTAGCAAGGCAGTGGCCCCACAGGGTAGGGCTGCCACCATGGATGGAGCAGTGGACAGGCATGTGCCTCCTCTGCTACTGTGGCTGGGGCAGGGGGTCCAGTACGCAGAGCCTCTGGGCCACAGGTTTAGGGGCACACAGTCCCCAGAGTTGTGGGCATGAACACTTGGCCTCCACTGTTGGGGTGGGTTAGCATCCACTGGGCTTTGGGTGTGAGCTCATGGCCTCTGCTACTGCTGGGATGGCCAGGGTGGTAGGGTCCAGTGCCAGGTGCCTCTGGGCTGTGGGGTCAGGTGTGCTTTGCCCCCCTGGGCTGCAGGCATGAGCACTGGGCCTCCACTGCTACGTTGGCAGCTGGGGTGTTACTACCTCTTCTGATTACAACTTTTCTTTAAATATTTTCCCAAATCCTTTGAACCCTATACAACATATAGTTACAAAGACATTAACCCCTGTGAAGGTATTCGTAGAAATTCATATCCAGGAAATATCTTCATTACAAGCACTCCATTAATCATAAAAAGAACATTTCACCACAATTTCAAAGCCAGAGCTCTTAACTACAAGGACCCATAAACATACTTTCAAAGGTGTATAACTAGCATCCTTCCCCAAAATATTATACACCAAGTGATATGTGTATGCACTTCTTTTAGGGGAGAGAGTCCCTAACCTTCATTTGATTCTTCAAGAGATTAAGAAACCCAAAAAGTTAAGAATCACTACTTTGCAATCTCCTGTAGGCTACAATTCTCCTATTCACTTTACATGTGTACATTATGTACTACTTTGGGCTGGACTTGCCTCAGCTGAGTAGAGCACAGAGTATAAGGGAAAGACCTAAGCCAGGAAGCAAATTTACCAACCAGAGTCCTGATCACTCATGACAGTTGAATCTTCTAAGCACAACCTGATATTAAATGATATAGACACTATAAATATATGGCAGAGATAGTCAGTTATGCAGATTTGAGGAAAAGCAGTCAAGTGTTCCAAAAGGTGAAGTAATAATAGGAGCCATCAGAATGTATAAGTGGAGGTCTCCTTCTAAATTCAGATGAGGATTGGCTCATGGAATTGGAAGCTATTGCCAGTCAAGGGGTTCTCACAATGGGGAACGGCTGTAGAGGTGAGAACCAGGATAGACTAGAAAAAAATGTAGCTTTACAGTAAATTGCTACCAATAAAGAAGAAGAAAAGAAGAAAGAAATGGAGGGAGGGAGGAAGGAAGTAAAAGCAAAAGAAAGAAAAAGAAACAGAGACAGAGAAAGAAAGAGAAAGAAAAAGAAAGAGAGAAAGGGAGGGAGGGAGGGAAGAAGGAAGGAAGGAAGGAAGAAAGAAAGGAAGGAAGGAAGGAAGGAAGGAAAACAGAAAACTATGGTTTCAAGACCCTGGACAGCAAACAGCAAAAGACCAAGCTTCCTGAGGCGTCTGAAGCAAATGAGCTGTTTGATTTCCTCAGCTTAGTGCCTTGAGATAATCCAGACAGAGCAAGGAAGATTTCCTGCATTGAAGAGACAGATCTTAACATTCAAGGAAAACAAAGCAACTAGAGTTTTTAGAACAGAGTATTGAAAGAAGACCACCACAGAGACAGAACTCTGGGGATGTTCAGAGGGTCGCTCTTAAGTATTTAGCAAATTACTGCTCAGCACATGTGTGTAAGGAAACTAAGTGAGCCTGAAGAAGTTTCTGAAAGGATTAAAGTTGGGTCAAAGTGCTCACACAAAGTTGATAATAGTGCCTGTTCCTACTAAACAGGTTGGGAAAAAACCATAAATTATGGATATTTGTTAGAATATGCAAAAAAGGTCATGTTACATCAATGAGAAGTTATTAGCCCTAGATGAACCACTGCTCTTGACTCACCTAATAAATCAAAAAAGCAAAAACTGAAAGAAACAAACTGTTTCCAAGAAATTTAATTGCATCCTAGAACAAAGATCAAGAATATTCACAAGAATAAATGCTCTGGCCTGTTGGAGTTGGTTGGAATGTTGCCCTGTAGACCAAAAGATCACAGGTGTGATCCCTGGTGAGGGCACATACTTAGGCTGCAGGTTTGGTCCTCAGCTGGGGCATATGCAAGGGGTAACCAATCAATGACTATTTCTCACATCAATGTGTCTCTCCCTCTCTTTCTCCCTCCCTTCCCCCATCTCTAAAATCAATAAGCATGTGCTTGAGTGAGGATAAAAAAATACTCATAGGAACACAGAAAGAGCCAGGACTCAACAAAATAAAATTTCCCACAAAGATTACCAAGTACACAAAAAAGCATGAGACCATGACCCATAACAAAGAGAATAATCAATTAACTGAAAGCAACTCATAATTGACATATAATTAGCAGACAAGGATATTTAAAAAAATGTTATATTGTACTCCATTATATTTCAAACTTCTAGACATGGAAACTAAAATATGAAATTAAAAAGTTCACTGGATGGAATTAATAGCACATTAGACATGGTGGGATAAAAGACCAGTATATGCGAGAACAGCAATATAAACTGTCAAAATGATACACAAATACACAAACAGAAAAAGAATAGCAATAAAAAAATTGAAAAGAACGAGAGTATCTCAGGGCTTTAGGACCACTTAAAATGGATATGGATATATATAATCTTTAGAAACAAAATATTTGAGAAATAGAGATCAAAATGTTTCCAAATTTAGTGAAATGCATAAATCTACTGATCTAAGACACTCAATGAACTGCAAGCACAAGAAACCTATAGAAAGGCATAGGTTTCTGTGGCATATCTTAATCAAATTGCTCAAACCAGCAATAAAGATGAAGAGCTGTTGGAGAAAAGGACACATCATACACAGGAACAAAGATAATAAGGATGATGTCAGAATTCTCATTGGAAACAACACAAGTGAGAAGATAGTGGAGGTATATCTTTAAAATACTGAAAGAAAACAACTGGTAACCTAGATTTCTATACCCAGAAAAACAAAAAAAAAACTTTCAAAAGGCTGCACAGTGGAATACTACTCAGCTAAAAGAAAGAAGAAAATTTTATACTTTGTGACAGTATATATGGACCTGGTGAACATTTTGCTAAGTGAAATAAGCCAGTCAGAGAAAAAAAAACACCATATGATTTCACTCATATGTGGAATCTAATGAACAAACGAAACTACCAGGGAAAATGGGAACAGACTCATAGATAGAGAGCAGGATAACAGCTAGGGAGGAGAGGAGGTTAGAGGGTGGAAGAAATGAGCAAAAAGGAAAAAGGACTTATGAACATGGACAAGTGTTGTGATTGCTGGGGGAGGAGGGTATAAGGGGACTAAATGATAATGGAAAATACAATAAAAATTAATTAAAATTTAAAAAATAATAATAAAATCACAATGAGATATCATCTCACGCCTGTCAGAATGGTTATTTAAAAAGTGAAGGCAAGATAAAGATGTTTTCAGACATACAAAAGCTGAAAAAAATTATCATCAGAATTTTTGCACTTCAAGAAATGCTAAAAGTCCTTCATACAGAAAGAAAATGACACCAGATCAAAATATAGATCTACACAAAGGAATAAAAAGCACTACGAATGGTAACTACATGGGCAAATATATAGCTTTTAATTTAAAATTTTACAAAAGATATTTGGTTGCCAGGGGATGAGGGAATAAATAGGCAGAGGCAGAGCAATGAGGATTTTTGAGGCAGTGAAAATACTCTAAATGATATTATAAGAGTAAATACATGCGAGGCTTCTGGCCAAGATGGAGGCATAGGTAGACACACTGTGCCTCCTCACACAACCAAAAGAAGGACAACAACAAATTTAAAAACAAAAAAACAATCAGACCTGACAGAAAATTGAACTGTAAGGAAGTCTGACAACCAAGGAGTTAAAGAAAAAACATTCATCCAGACCGGTAAGAGGGGCAGAGACAGGCAGCCGGACAGAGAGGATATGCGGCAAGATGGTGGCTGGCAGACCCAGCAAGGTGGCAGATTGTGGAGCAGGGCAGGCAACACTGCAGCTGGCCAGCAAGGTGGCAGCTGGCGAACCCAGCAAGGCAGCTGGCAGACCAGGTGGTTCTACATTTGCATGCAGATAAACTGGGAGGAACAACTGGGGAGAGAGACAGACCCTGCAACATAGGGCTCCACTGGGGGAAATAAAGCCTCAAAGCATCAGATTGAAAACACCAGTGAGGGTTGAGGTGGCAGCAAGAGGAACTCCCAGCCTCACAGTAGACTTTGTGGGAGAGATCCACAGGGTCCTAGAACATACAAAAAAACCCATCCACCCGGAAATCAGTACCAGAAGGATTCGATTAGACTATAGATAGTGGAGAAGTGACTGAAAACCTGCCGAGAGCAGAGCAAGCACCATTGTTCCCTCTCAGACCCCTCCCCCACATACAATGTCACAGCGCAACAAAAGGGGTTGTCCCAGCCTGGTGAACACCTAAGGCTCCATCCCTTTACATAACAGGTGCACCAAGACAAAAAAAAAATGTCCCAAATGAAAGAACAAATCAAAGATCCAGAAAAAATACAACTAAGCAATGAAGAGATAGCCAACCTATCAGATGTGCACTTCGAAACACTGATAATCAGGATGCTCACAGAATTGGTCAAATTTGGTCACAAATTAGATGAAAAAATGAAGGCTATGCTAAGTGAAATAAAGGAAAATATACAAGGAACCAACAGTGAAGGGAAGGAAACTGGGACTCAAATCAATGGCGTGGACCAGAAAGAGGAAAGAAAAATTCAACCAGAAAAGAATGAGGAAACAAGAATTCAAAAAGAAATGAGGAGCGGCTTAGGAACCTCCAGGACATCTTTAAATGTTCCAACATCCGAATCATAGGGATACCAGAAGGAGAAGAGGAAGAGCAACAAATTCAAAACTTATTTGAACAAATAATAGAGGATAACTTTCCCAATCTGGCAAAGGAAATAGACTTCCAGGAAATCCAGGATGCTCAGAGAGTCCAAAAGAAGTTGGACCCAAGGAAGCATACACCAAGGCACATCATAATTACATTACCCAAGATTAAAAATAAGGAGAGAATCTTAGAAGCAGCAAGAGAAAAGGGGACAGTTACCTCCAAAGGAATTCCCATAAGACTGTCAACTGATTTCTCAAAAGAGACCTTGCAGGCCAGAAGGGACTGGAAAGAAGTATTCCAAGTCATGAAAGGCAAAAACCTACATCCAAGATTATTCTATCCAGCAAAACTTTCATTTAGAATGGAAGGGCAGATAAAGTGCTTCTCAGATAAGGTCAAGTTCAAGGAGTTCATCATCACCAAGCCCTTATTATATGAAATGTTAAAGGGACTTAACTAAGAAAAAAAAAGATAAAAACTATAAACAGTGAAATGACAACAAACTCACAGTTATTAACAAACGCACCTAAAACAAAAACAAAACAAACTAAGCAAGAAACTAGAACAGGAACAGAACCACAGAAATAGAGATCACATGGAGGGTCATCAATGAGGAGTGTGAGGGTGAAAGAGAGGGAAAAAGTACAGAGAATAAGTAGCATAAATGGTAGGTAGAAAATAGACAGGGGGAGGTTAAGAATAGTATAGGAAATGTAGAAGCCAAAGAACTTATATGTATGACGCATGAACATAAACTAAAGGGGTGGGAATGTAGGTGGGAATGTGGGTGGTGGTGGTGTGCAGGGCAGAGGGGAATAAAGAGGGGGAAATGGGACAACTGTAATAGCATAATCAAAATATATTTTAAAAAGATCAAAAAGAAAAAAAGATGAAGAGGAAGATAATGAATATGCATTACACAGAGTAAAAGGACATGTGAGGATACAGCAAAAAGGCAGCCAACTGCAAGCCATGGACAGTGCCTTCTCCAAGAATCCCACTATGCTGGCACCCTGATTTTGGCCTTCTAAGACTCTAGAATTCTGATAAATAAATGTCTGTTGTTTAAGCTAAAAAAAAAAAAGAGTAAATACGTGCCAAATATTTGTCAAAAATCATAGAATGTGCAAGACTAAGGGGGAAACCTAATGTCATCTATGAACTTTAGGTGATAATAAAGTGTCAGTGTAGGTTCATCAAGTATAAAATGCACCACTGGTAGGATACATGGGAGGTTGTGCATGTGCATGGGCAGGAAGTATACAAAAAAATCTGTGGACCTTCTGCTTGGCTTTTCTAGGAATCTAAACCTGCTATAAACACTAAAGCCTACTGAAAAGATAATTGGTTATTTAAATATAATTAGTACCAATATATTTTGTATTTATAATGTATTTATAAATAAAATATATGATAACAATATAATGAAGTCATGAGGGAAAGAACAAAAATAAACAAATGTAAGGTTCTTACAAAATACATGAAGTGTCATAATAGCACTTGAAGGTAAATTGTGATAAGTTAAGTATACTTATAATGATAAGTACACTATAAATTCTAAAACAATCACTCAAATCACAAAACAAAGAGAGTTAATGAACCAGCAAATAAAATAAAATAATAATTAATAATCAGAAAATGACATAAAAATAAAGAAAATTGAACAATATTCAGTGGAAAAACAACATGATAATATACTTAACCTAACCAAAAAGTTCACATTAAATGTAAATCATCTAAACATCTCAAAAGACATTGTCAGATTAGATAAAAGAACAGGATCAACTATATGTTGCCTACAAGAAACACACTTTAAATATAAAGACATGACTGGGTTAAAAGTAAAAGTATAGGAAAATATATACCATGTTAACACCAGTCAAAAAAGTTGGAGTGACTATTTCGACAAAAGTAAATTTCAAAGCAAGGACTATTCCCAGGTGAATGAAGGTAATTTTAATAATAAAGGAGCCAATCAATCAGGAGGACATAGCTACTCTAAAGGTTCCTTTAATAACAAATCTTTTAAGTACATGGAGCAAGAAAATGATAGAACTGCAATGAAAAATAGTTAAGCTTACAACTATAGTTGGAGATTCCCAAAACCTCTTCTCCATAAATGGTAAGACAAATAACAAAAACACAGAAGACTTCAACACACTATCAACCACAATGACCTAATTGATATTAACAGAACATTCCACCTAACAACAGCAGAATACACATTCTTTTCATGTACACACAGAGCCTTTAACCAAGATAGCCCATATTCTGGACCACAGTATAAATATCAATAAATTTAAAAGCATTCATTTTGTAAAAACTACGGTCTCTAGTCACAATGGAATTAAATTAGAACTCACTAACAGAAAGATACCTGGAAAATTCCCAAGTATTTAGAAAATAAATATCACACTTTTAAACTGTTGCCATCCTAAAAAGGTTTGGAAAAATTAATCACTGAATAACCTCAGTGATCTTGAGAAAGAAGAACAAAGTAGAAGGGATCACAATACCTGATATAAAACTACATTACAAGGCCACTGTAATCAAAACAGTCTGATACTGGCATAAGAATAGGCACATAGATCGATGGAACAGAAGAGTGAGCCCAGAAATAAACTCAAATATTTATGGTTAATTAATATTTGACAAAGGAGCACGAGCACACAATGAGGTAAAAATAGCCTATTCAACAAATGGTGTTGGGAGAACTGGACTGATATATGCAAAACAATGAAACTCAATCACCAACTTACACCATACACCAGAATAAACTCAAAATGAATAAAAGACTTAACTAGAAGTCGTGACACCATAAAAGTCCCAGAGGAAAACATAGAAAGGAAACTTTCAGATATCCCATGCAGCAATATTTTTATTGATATATCTCCTTGGGCAAGGGAAGTAAAGGAAAAATAAACAAATGGGACTACATCAAATTAAAAAGCTTCTACAAAGATAAAGAAACTATCGTCAAAATGAAAAAGGAAAGGACCGTATGAGAGAACATATTTGCCAATGATACCTCAGACAAGGGTTTGATCTCCAAAATATAGAAGTCATACAACTCAACACCAGGAAGACAATCAATCCAATTTAAAAATGGGCAAAGGACCTGAATAGACACTTCTGTAGGGAGGAAAAACGGATAGACATAGTAAAGGATGCTCAACATCACCACCCATCAGAGAGATACAAATTAAAACCACAATGAGATATCACCCCACACTGGTCACAATAACTATCAATAAATCAACAAACAACAAATACTGGGAAGGATGCAGAGAAAACAGAACCCTAGTACACTGTTGGTGGAAATGCAGACTGGTGCAGCCACTGTGGAAAATAGTATGGAATTTCCTCAGAAAACTAAAAATGGAACTGCCTTTAGACCCAGTGATTCCACTGCTGGGAATATACCCTAAGAATCCTGAATCACCAATTCAAAAGAACTTATGCACCTCTATGTTCAGAGAAGCACTATTTACAATAGCCAAGTGCTGGAAGCTACCTAAGTGCATATCAATAAATGAGTGGATCAAAAACCTGTGGTACATTTACATAATGGAATGCTATGCAACAGAAATAAAGAAGGAGCTCCTATCCTTCACAAGAGCATGGATGCAACTGGAAAATATTATGCTAAGTGAAATAAGCCAGTTGGTGAAAGACAAATACCATATGATCTCACCTATAAGAGGAATTCTAATGAATAAAATAAACTAATGAACAATATAGAACCACAGTCATGGAAACATGGAACAGAATGACAATGACCAGAGGGGAGGGAGTGGGAATATGATGGAAAGAAGGGGAAGTGACTTCTTAAAGAACATGTATGAATGACCCATGGACATGGACAACAGTGTGGGAATTGACTGTGGGAGCAAGGGGTGGGCTGGGCAAAGGGGGAAAAATCAGGACAACTGTAATAGAACAATAAAAAATAATAAAAAAATAATCAGTGGATGTTCATTATACCTTTGATGGTATGAAATTGATTTGCACTTTTAAAATAACTCTGGGGCCTGGCTTGTGTAGCTCAGTGGATTGAGCACAGGCTGCAAATCAAAGTGTCACCGGATCAATTCCCAGTCAAGGCACAAGCCTAGGTTGTGGGCCAGGTACCCGGTGAGGACCACTTGAGAGGCAACCACATATTGATGTTTCTCTCCCTCTCTCTCTCCCTCCTTTCCCCTTTCTCTAAAAAAATAAAATAAATAAATAAATAAAATATTTAAAAAATAACTCTGGGTATGTCATTGGTGTTATTAGTAGGAGCAATTTTAAGCTTGGCTATAAAAGGAAGGAATTTAAGGCCATAGCTGGAGGGAAATATGGTCTTCTAAAAAAGATTGTGCTTATATGAAAAAAATGAAAAGTTTTTATGTAACACATATAAAATTTTACTACTTTTATTAAAAACTTCTAAAATTTAAAATATCTCACACTCTTCCCACCAGCATCTCTCCTCTTAAATTCACTTGCTCAAGTGTGCCCTTGGCCTTAATTCTTTCTCTGAGTCACCAATCTAATGACTCCACCACTTTTCTACTATCCATTAGTCCTCTTCAGGCCTTACTTTCATTTTTGTCTAACCAGATATTGTGATCATTATAATAATCAATCTTTTTCAAATATTGCTCTCTACAATCTTTTGCCCCTTTCTTAAAAACCCAACTCTGTATAAAACCTAGTGCTTGACTTCAGCTTGTAGCAAACCTGTGAACATTGTTCAAGGAAAATCCTAAAAGCGTTAAGTGATTTCACCTTAAATCTATAAACTAAAACCTGAATTGACCCCCTATTCCATACAGCAAACCTACTATGTGTCTCAAGAAGGCTTATCACCTAACCTTTCTGCCTCTAGCCTTGCCCTACAATCCATTCCCCATTTAAGTGACCTTAACATATGAGCCGGATCAAGTTACTTTACTATTAAAACCCATCAATAGCTTCCATATGCACTTAGGATAAAATCTATGTTCTTTACTAAGGCCTTTGGGGCTGATACATTGTGGCCTTACTTTCTTCCAGCTCAATTCTTTGCCATTCTCCCTCACTACATGACACTCAGGAGAATTTCAGTCAGACCTCTGAGAATGTGGCATTTTTTGACTGCTTACACCCTTCATATTATTGAGAGTCTGCTAAGATTCCCTTCTTCTGGGAAATTTATCTTTCTTGATTGCCCCTGCTCTGTCGATCTATCCCACATTATGAGCTTTGACTACTACTTGTATTGCTTTTTGTTGTTGCTTAATTACAGCTATCCCCATTTCCCCCCTATTACTCTCCCCTGCCCTACCCACCCCCAGCTCCCACATTCAATCCTCCCCCCACTGTTGTCTTTGTCCATGTGTCCTTTATATGTGTTCCTTGATGACCCTTCCCCTTCTTTCGTCTTTATCCCTCTCCCCCATCCCCTCTGGTCACCGTCAGTTTGTTCTTTATTTCCATGTCTCTGTTTATAAAAATATATTTATATTGCTTTTAATTTTTTTTTCACACTTGGATTCTTACCTTGTAGAAAAAGAACTGTCCTTTAGTTCTTATCTATTGTTCTGGCTACAAAATACGCACTGAAACTTTTGACCTCTTAACTACTAGGAGGCCAATGAGAAAGCTAGCCTTCTCCTATGATAATGGTATGGAGGTATTATATCACAATGACTACAGACTCTTTAGTCAGACTGCCTAAAGTAGGTATTCAGACTCTTTAGTCAGACTGCCTTCAAGTAATTATTTAACCTCTCCCGGCATTAGGTTTGTATCTGTAAAATGGAAACAATAATAGTACCTGCCTAATAAAATTGCAGTAAGGATTACATGAGATAATAGAATAAGAATGGATCATAGTGCCTAGCATATAGTAAGTATTCCATAATCATTATCTGTAAGCTATATTCATTTGATAAGGATTTAAATGGTTACTGGAAACAAATGACCATGAGATACAAGGGAATGAATATTTGTTAAGCACATAATTTGCATCAGATATTATGCTGGACACTTTCTAGATTTTAGTAACTGGGGGGGAAAGTGTGTTGAAAATTTAAAAGAAAACACAACATATCAGAATTTGTGAAATTCTGTTCAAACAGAACTTAAAGGAAATTATCTAGCATTAAACACGTACATTAGAAAAAAAGGAATGCCTCAAATCAATTACTTCAGATTTCACCTTAAGAAAATAGAAAATGAAGAGTCAATTGAAGATAAGTCAAGCACAAAGAAGGAAATAATAAAAATCAAAGCAAAGATTAATGGAATAGAAACAGAAAATCAATACAGAAAATCAATGAAAACAAAATCTTGTCTGAAGAAATTAACAAAATAATAAGCCTCTAGCCAAACAGTGAGAAAAAAAGAAAAAAGAAAAAAGCAGCAAATACCAATATCAGGGCAGTACATAGTGACATCATACTGTTATGGAAGAAACTCCCAGAAGCTCAGTTCCCCTTGCTGACACAGTAAAGAATTACAGATCTATTTTTATATATGAACACAGATACTGTGTGAACACAAATATTCTAAAAATAGGCTTCTGGTAAAGCCTATATATATATAGACATATAGGCACACACACACATATAGACCTACACCATGACAAAGTGGCACTTAACCCAAAAATGAGAAGTTGGTTTAACATCCAAAAATCAGTAATATAACTTACCATATTAGTAAAGCAAAAAGGAAGAACCATATGATGATCTCAATGAACACAGGAGATACATTTTACAAAATCCACCTTCACAGCAAGCCAGAAATAGGAGGGAAATTTCCTCAATTGAAAATGAGCACCTAAAGGTGAAGGCTTTCCCTTTAAGATCAGCAACAAGACAAGGATGACAGCTTTCAGAACTTCTATCCACCATTTTACTAGAGGCCCTGTACAAGTTAATCAGGCAAGAAAAAGAAGTCAAATGTTCCCAGATTCATAAGGAAGAAATAAAACCATCTTATTTGTAGACAACATAATCACCTATGTAGAAAATCTGATGGATTCCAAGTCAAAATGATGTTAGAATTAATAAGTAGAAAGCATCAAGGAAGCAAGATACAGGTCAATATTAAAAAATAAAATGCATTTTTATATATCTGCAATGAATGAACAATTGGAGATTTAATTAAAAACACAATACCATTACAATGTCATCAAACCTATGACTAAATCTGAGGCAGTATGTGGAAGGTCTATGAAACATTGCTACTAAGAAAAACCAGCTTTATGTTAGAGGAGAAATATACCTGGCTTTTGAGTTGAAAGACTCAAGATTGTTAAGATGTCAATTCTCCTCAAATTGATACACAGATTCAAAACAATCCCAGTCAGAATCCCAGCAAGCATTTGTACATCCTTCTGGTAAAGTCTTTCTTCACAAAGAAGTTCTATCAAGTTTTTGTCAAAATCAAAATCGAAGAAGCCTAATTATGGACATATGATACACCTAAATCCTGACTCTGGTCATTCTTCCTTCTTTAATATCTCACTGATTAGTCCTTTTTTAAAAAAAAAATGGTGTTGATAGATCTATTTGTGGGGAGAAAAAAAGAAAATGTGTTTGTTTCAGAAAGATGATTAATTTCTTTAAGGGAAGAAATAGCCAAAATTGAGACTGGACAGATAAGGAAGGACTAGGTCAATGGGGGTTAATCCATTGGTGATTGTGCCAAACAAAATTCTTCTGAAGGGCCCTGATAATTTAAAAATCATCTTTGCAAATCCTGGGAACCTAGAAGGCAGCCTGGTGTGCTGTACAAGTTGTGTGAGCCAAGAGCCTGGCTCCTATCTGCTCCCACGCAGCAGCTGCTCATCTGCATAGAAGAAAAGTATAGGAAACTGTTCTGCATGGCATGGGCCCAGTTCCCACTCGGAAAGGCCAGTGGAAAACAAAGTCTGGTACACAGGACCCACGCCCATGGATAGGTTCTCCTGTGGGAAATCAGGCTGCATTGTACCTAAGCCACTCTGAGGCTTGATTTTCGCTAAAACTCCCTCACCCTGAATTGAGGCAACAAAAGTTTACTGCATATCTCTAAAGTAACTTCCTAAAGTCTGTGCTAAACCTTCCAAGGACAAATGTAACCAGTTCAATCACTTTTCCCTTTACATTTGCAAATATCCTTCCTTTTTGATGTAATTAGTAACATCCTCTCCTTTGTTTTCTGTAAAAAGTAACCACCTAAAGCCAACTTGTGCATAGTAAATGAGGACCATCCTCAATGTAATGTGCCCAGAAGAGCAATAAAAGCCGGTCAAGGCAAGGGTCAGTGCACTCTCCCCTTGAGACAGTGGCTGTGCTGTCCCTTTTGCTCCACAAGATTTGGTAGTCTATGTGAATTTGTCTCATCTCAGCCACAACGCTGTGAACCCCAAGAGCTGGAGTCCACATCAGAAAAGCCCTTCACTTCTCACCTTCCTAACTGCATAAAGAAGGGGGTGTGTTAGACCAGTCCTTTCCAAGCTGTGTCCATTATTAACACATTGGCCTCAAAACTTTTGAATTGCATACCCCTCCTCCAGGAAACTCTTGGAACATCTATATCCAGTAGATGTATATTTATTTATTTTAAAATTACAAATACATATATGTTCAACTATATCAACATATTATATGAATTGTAAAAAACTGTATAAATAACTTTTTTAACCATTAAGTGAAAACAAACAGATGTTCTCACATATCCTTCCTCAATGTCAACTGATCATTTTGGAGCCCAGGACCAAGACTGGGCCTCATGATCCATCATTACCAGAGTGGAAGAGTAACAGCGTTGGCAGGGGCTGCTGAGGTCCCACCTGCCTCAACAGCATCAGCTTCACATTTACATATCCTATGTATTACAGGTCCAGTGATTAAATCAATTTTGAAAACCATTAAACTAGCTGTTCCCTAAACTGCTTCTTTTTTATTCTCAAAGAACCCATTTCCTTATTAAATTTCCCACCGTGTATAATATTATGAATTCCTGCTCCTAGACACACAGCAAACTATGCAGTATTAGTACAAATAGTTTCTGACTAGAGGAACATATTAAACTTCTTTAATTTTTCTTTTGTTTTTCAACATGACCAGCTTCAGCCATCACACTACCCTACAAAGGAAAGTAATAAGAGAAGGTGGGGCAGATAACCGTGAAAAAGATAAAAGAGAATTTTTTTAACAGCTAAACATAGTGAAGTAAGTGAAGTCCACTATATAAACCATTTCTTTTCATATCAAAATTATCCTAAGAAAAATGCCCAGAGGAAAAATCAAATTAGATACAAGCCTTAAATGCATCTTCCAGTAAATAGCACCCTGTGGCAGAAGTTTCTGTGCAACAAGTGGTTGTAATGGAGGGCTACCAGGGATCACCCTGTGACGTGTTAAAGTACCACTTTATGAAAGGAAGGAAACCCCAATTGTCCAGCCTGTGTCTCCAGACAGCAGGACCCTGCACTGCATTTCGGATCTGGGGTGCCCGGACTGTGCTGAACTTCTAGTCAGGACCCCAGAAGGCAAGTGGCCACTGACTTTGGGATGCTTTTGTTCCAAATTCCCACAGGAAATTCAAGAAGTGACCAAAAAAAAAAAAAAAAAAAAAAAAACCTTGTTTTCTGACCCTGGGATTTAGCCTTGAAATGAGGTTCTCTAGGAGTCAGTTCACCCTCAAGGACAACCTGGGGAAAGGAGTACTTTTCTCCTACAATCAGGGTTGCTGACCTGTTCAGATATAGCAAAAAGCCCCCATGACAGCTCATAAATGTGTTTTTCAGGACTCTGCCCTTCCATCCACCTCACTGGGATGCCCTAGATGTACAGCTCCTGTTGGAGCCATGCAAACAGTTTCCTCCTGCCCACTACAGTTGGGAGAGTTCATGTGAGTGATGGTGTAGAGGTGGTCTACATAAATTCAACAGATAATTATTCTTTTATATTGGATTGCAGCCCTGACATGCTCACCTCGTCATTAAAAGCATTGTAAAGATAACTAATGCTTTCTGTGGTTCTCTGTGAGCACCTCACATTCCTGGGGGCACTCTGCAGACTCGGGCCCTTGCTGAGAGCTTGAACAAAGCTATTTACTAGCAGTTCAATTGTCTTTCAACTAGCAAACCCCAGACTTAATGGAGCACATCCACACATCTATTGCAAGCTGCTGCTGAAGGCAAAGCCTCATCTTTTCTGCCAAAAAATCCTCTCTCCACATCAAAGAAGGCTTAAATTCCTGCAAATATATGCAAAATGGTTCCCATCCAGTTCACCCTTCAAAAAATGAACTCACCTGAGGGATTAGCCAAATACAATAGGATCCACAGACAATAGAGGAGCTGGTTATCTTTCCCTGAAGGCAGAAGAAAGTATGTGTGTCAATGCATTAATATAACTCACCTCCACAGTTAGCAAATGGGGCAGGGATAGGTCATAAGCAAATGTTCATCCCACAATCACGCCCTGGATGCACACATGTACTTCACACAGACACACATAGACACCTAAAGAAAACCAGAGAGAGAAGAGAGGGAGAGATTTGGGGTGCCTCTTAGCCATCATCATCCCCATGAACATACATTTTCCTTTCCAAATTGATTCTCCTCTCCTCTCATCCCTTAGCTAGTCAAATTCCTTTTCATTGATTAAACACCCAACTTTTCCTACTTAGAAAGAAAAGATGGGTATCATTTTTGTGGGTGAGGATGTACTGTTTTGTAGGTGAGGTAAGGTTGTACTCAAGAGCAGAAAGCATAATTGGGGGCCCTGGGTCGTGCTACTGTCACCTGATTTCCAGGGGCCCATGCATCTCTAGCCACTGCTGTTGCCCAGATGGTCCTGAAGAGCCACAAAGGACACTCACAGAGTCCCTTCTTCTGTTTGCCAGGGCTTGGCAGCCTTGCAATGTGTGGCTACTTTCCTCCCTGAGATCATAGTTTCTGAATCACCAGGGAGCACATATGATGGTGTGATGGGAGGAATCAGACTATACATGCTCACATTATCATCTTGTTCTTCATCTTGGAGCCTGACTGTCACAGCAGATCAGCCCATGCTCAGATCCCACCCCCCAGGACTTCCCCCAAGCATGGCTCCCAGGACCCATCCAGGCCCTGACAGCCTCTGGCCTGACTTGCAGGAAAAGCATTGAAATCATTGGGCTATCCCTATTCTTAACCACATTTTTACTGTAGATCAATAACAAAAAGGGAGTTGGTCAATGTTGGTTGAATAGCTAGGTGAGACCTGTGCATGGAATTACTGTGAAGAAAGTTTCCCCCAATACATGAACAGGCTAAAACTGCCAAATTGGCATAGCCATGTTGTAATGTCTTACAGGGCAGGGCCAGGTGCTCTTCATCACTGTGTGCCCTGTGCTTACCAAGTCTTACAACTGTAAGGGCACAGTGAATGTTTTTGGAGTTATGAGCAAAACAGCCTCTGCAGGCCCACGGAGCTTTGCCTGAGGTGTATCCTCATTAAAAATTTGTGAAAGCAGACAATCTCTACATACTCACCTCCTGCCCCTGAAAGTCACAGAGCAGCTGCAAAGTAGCAAGACTCTCTTCTTGGGCTCAGATGTCAGCATGTTTTATTTAAGAAATTCCTATTTGGAAGGTAATTAATAATGCTGAAAGTGGCAAGAGAAGTCTAAAAATGACCCCAAGTGAAGGCTATGAGCATTGCAAATTTACAGTCTCATCTGTCTTTTCATTTGAAGGAACTGATGATTGAAGAGATCTCTAAATGTTTACTGTGGCAGGAATTCTTTTCACAAGCATGAAGAAATGCAGTTCCGGGATTCACGCATACCTGAGCAAAGCTCCGTGTGAGGAAAAATTATTCCCGAGTGGGCCAGCATGACTCATGCCAGTGGAAAAAGAATTCTCTAATGAGAATCTGGCTAAACATGCTTCTTAAAAATTTATTGCCTAGCTGAACCTCTCCCTCCGGAGTCAAGGAGCTTATGTTAATGGATCCCTGAAATTCTTTCCTGCCCAACTGTTTACCTTACCGAGTGAACCTCCTGCTTATCTATCCCCTTCCCATATATCTTTATGACCTAACTGAAGACCCCTGTTCTGCACATAGTTCATGAATAACCAATCCAATGCAAATGTATCCTAAAACTACTAATAAAAAGCCCGGCTGAGCTATGCCCGGGGCCTTTCCAGACACTGAGGGAAAGACCCGTGGCACCGGAACTCCTTTTCCAAGCATGTCTCTGTGTGAGATCCACTCACGCGTTCGGTTTTGGTCCCCCACGGATTTTACGGGATGAAATCCGCTTCAGTTTACCCCATGATTTTGTCTCTGAAGCCCACCCACACTGGGGGATAGTTGGTGGGACAGTGACTTAGCATCCAGCAAAGCCCAACAAACTGGGGGCAGGGGGGGATGACAAAAGATATAAACAATGGAGGGAGCCCACCTGTCCCTGGAGTGTCTGCTGACAATTGCTTTAAGCTACTTCCAAAGCTTTCCTAATTAAGACAGGCAAAGAAATGACACTCATCCACATAGTAAATATGCTTACTTTCAAACTCTAAATAAGAAGCTTGTGTTTTAAAAGCCTAGTTGTTATCACACAATTTGTGTAAGGAATCTGTCACTAAATGGCCTTCAGCCCCCTCACTTTGCTCCTTCCTTTCTTTACTGTCTCCTGGTGCTTTTCCGATCTGGTCATGGGACCGGCTTCATCTCGAGCAGTGCTTCTGGGTTCAAGTGGCTCAGGATCATAAGGCTGGGGAGGTGGCTTTTCTCACTTCAGGGTATGTAATGAGATTTTCAGTCATATAATATTAATGACTTATGTTCACATGTTTATCAAGTTTATCTGTGAACAATAAATTCATAAGACAAATATTTATTGTCTTTGATATACGTTTGACCACCTTGTTGTATTTTGTCTTCATGTCAAGATTGTAGTTAACTATATACAGCAGGGTTCTAAATGTGCTTTCTGTAAAGGGGCAGATAGTAAGTATTTCGGGCTTCCTGGGCCATAAGGTCACTGTAGCACTATTAAACTCTCCCTATGTAACCCAAAAGCTGCCAAAAAAAAAATTCATTGAGAAAAACAGGCAGAGGGCCTGCTGCCATAGCACTCTGACCCAAATCTACAGAAACATCATTCCATCAGCAACCTTAGCTATTGAACTAAAAGTTTAGTACTTTGAGGGGGAGGGGAGACTCTAAAGAACCAAAAGAGATAGTAACAGGTTGAAGAACCAAAACTTTCCTGCTTTATACATAGAATGGCTACTCAAGTCCATAACCCCTACTGATATACTTTTAGAAAGTGTTCTTATAAGGTGCATATACTTATTTTGCCTATTTTTGTAAATAAATTTTTATTAACATGCAGCCATGCACATGTGTTTATGTATCATCTATGACCTCTTTCCTGATGCAATAGCAAAGTTGGGTAGTTGAAACAGAGACCCTGTGATTTGCAAAGCCTGAAATATTTGCTATTTGGCCTTTTAGAGAAGAAGTTTGCCAACCTCTGCCTTAGATTATCATTTTGAGGACTAGACTTTGGGAAATCAGGACCTACAGTATAATTGTTGGTCATATCTCTCCCTCAACAGTTAATAAAGGGTCCATTGTTTATATATGTTTAGAAATATAAAATTCCCAGAAGGAAAAGAGACATGGGTCTACTAATTAAAATGAAGTCAATTAAGACAAGTCAAGTAGGTACTAATCATAGTTATATCTTACACAAATATTTCCTTGGCATATTGATGCTAACTCCCCTAAAATATCTAGTCATATAAATATTCAGCTTTATCACTCATTAGTATATTTGGTAATAGCTACCTTTTATCTTCCCCTAAGTAAATGAAATGCATATGAAAAAATTCATTAAATCTCATAACAGTTTTATCCTCTGAATTTTTAAAAACTTATCAGACTTTCTAAAAGTGTGGGGTTCCTTGGAAGAAGCTAGACAAGTTAAGGTCATTGTGAACCCCATAAAAAAAGATAATGAATAGATAATGATTAATGAAGCTAGTTTTAGGCTGTTAAATGAAATGTTAAATTAATGGTGAAATAAAATGCACACAAGCATCATTTAGAATTTGAGAAAATAATAGAGTATAAGGATGAATGGAAACCAAGAAGCAAATTCAACCATTTCTGAGGCTTAACAAATTAACAGATAAGTTTCTATAGTAGCTAACATTCCATCTGAATGTATCAATGTGTTCCTGCCTCCCTCAGCACTTCTCATGACTGTCAATGATAAAATAAGTAAAAAGTGGTAAATTCTCAAAAGTTGAGAATGGGTAATTACTTTTAAAATGTTAAAAAAAACTTGAATTTGGAATCCATGTCACCAGGGTGGCCCTTTTTCTCAGCTGGATTTCTCTCATCTTCTCTGCCCCCACACACCTGCACTCTGTCTTCCTCTGTTTTTCCCATTAACTCTCTCTTCTCCTTCTCCTTTCCTTTATTTCTCTTTCTTTCTCTTTTTTTTAGATTTTATTTTTTTTTATTTTTAGAGAGAAGGGAAGGGAAGGAAAAAGAGAGGGAGAGAAACATCAATGTGTGGTTGCTCTTATACACTTCCCACTGGAGACCTGGCCCCCAACCCAGGCATGTGCCCTGACTGGGAATCAAACCAGCAACGCTTTGGTTCGCAGGCTTGTGCTCAATCCACTGAGCGACAACAGCCAGGGTTCTAAATTTCTTTTTTGTTTTTCTGTCTCCTATTTTATTGTCAAACCTCTCATTGCCCACTGGTGTTCCCTCATTCTAATAGAGAGTTCAGTGGGGTGCCTCTCTAGTTGCAAGTGTGATGAAGTGGAAACTGCTTTCTCTTCACTAAAATCACAGGGTAGGATGTGTCCAGTTTTATCTAGCTTCATCCAGAAACAGATTTTCCCCGGTACCTAAAACTTGTCCTTTTAGGCAAGAATACAGGTCCTGATTTAACATCTTAACATTGACTGGCGGATGGGTGTTCAGCTATATATATTATATCCTGTTTAATCAAAGTTATTTGTATTGTTATCTGAGGTTCTTCTTCCTTTGAGGAAATTACAATCTAATTTAAGAGAGAAAATTGAGATAAACCTTTCAGAAAACATTGAATATTCCAAAAGCACCAAGGATAAGAAAGAATAAATAATGTGCACAGCATTCTACATTCTTGAAGGGGCTGGCTTGAAGCTAGCTTCTTCCATCAACATTTCCCACATGAAAATTCTTGAACAGGGGTTCATATGGAGTTTATGGATACTCTGCATAAGCATGAAACCCTCTGAATGAATATATATTTGTGTTTGTTCAAGCAGTGTTCAGAGAGAAGAGCTGGTAGCTCTCTTCCATAAGCACCATGTTCACCCCTACATACAAAGACACACACATGTGATACATTCAAATGAAGAATGAGTAAGATTTTAGCAGAGAAGGTAAGATGATAGGTTAAGTAAATAAGGGTGGGAAAATGGTCACTGAAAATGAATAAAAGTCACCTGTGTGTCAGAAACACTGAGGAGACCAATCAACTGACCTCAGTAGGGCTGCTTTTCAGAGAGTGGAGGAAGGTGAGATCACAAGAAAAAGATTATAGGAACCCATAAAAGCCTAGAACTGTCAAATTCAGTATAAGAAGAAAAAGGGTCATTAAAGGTTTTCGAGCAGAAAACATAAAATCTGTTGAGGACAGTATGCAGGATCCACTAGGAAAGAACATTGACTGGGCGAGCCCCTGTAGGAAACTTCGCAATGAGATAAGGCTAGAAGGAACTCTCCCGTAAATTGAAAAACAAGAAAGGGGGTACTGAACTTTACAATGTGTCAAAGCACACATAAAAATAAATAAAAATCCAAAACACTCGTTTGATCAAACGTGTTCAAAGATAATATTTGCTTATGCTATATTAAAGCTGAAATTTATCACCATGACAGGAAGTTTCATTTTTAATAGAACATGATACATCATGTGGATATTCAAAGCAAGTTTACAAACAGCATGTCTGTTGTGTCTTATTTCCAAATAGTTATTTTTTGATGTCTTCCAAAAATTTAGTTCTAGTGTCAATGTCCTTCACTGCCATGAAGGAAAAGTGGTTATACTGGAAAGTTGATGTTGATGGCAGTCCAAGAGTTTATGATTTAAAACACAGATGGGTGTTTGAGTTATTATAAAAGTCTCAAATGTACTACTGAAAGACATTTAAACATCTATAGTAAACAGCAGCTTTTGAAGTGATGGTAATTTTAATAGCAGAAACATCTATAGCTTTAGAAACACTTTATCCTTTTTAATTAACTTAATATTGAAGAAAATCATTCAATGCTTTGAAAAATAGATAAACTTGACTCTCTTTTCTGTCAAAGACAAGAAAGAAGTAGAAGGGGAAAGAAGAGTGAGTTAACTTCATTATTATATATTTCTATGACCTGGAGAAAAGCCCATTTGAATTTATTTTAAAGGATCATATGTAACATTTACAAATACGAAGCAGATTAAAAATCCATATGCTATTTTTATAAAAATAAACACGGGGGAAATATACAGAACATGTAAGGCTGCTATTTTAGTTAAGCAAAAACAATTTAAATGTGTATTTCATTATGACAGTAGCTGGCCTCCTAATAAGTACAGTGTGTAAACTATCCTCTCCAAATTCATAATTGATATTTTTAATAAAGAGACATTTCACCTTGCAATAACTTGATAAGTAACCACCTCAATTAGTAACCACACATACATAAACCAAATTAAACATCACACGTCTTCATTTAACTGCCAAATTAATCTGAAAAAAGTAATTCAATAGGCACTATTTCAAAATGAACGGTATGCCTTCATTCTTTTTTCTCTCACCCATCCTCCTTCTCCTCTTCCTACTCTTCCTCTTTCTTCTTCCTAAATGAAAATTGATTTTACTGAAACAAAAGGCATTAAATCAAATCTACCTAAAATCAATCATCAGTAAACTGATAAACCTTGGCAATTTAGACAAATTTATGCACTGGTTCCCCAGAAAACTGATAGGTGAGATAGCCATTTGTCTCAGAATGTTTTCATGCTTCAAGGCAAAGCTCTGACCTATATAAAAGCTAAAAGTGCCTGGAGCTCCATGGCTCCTACTCGTAAGCCAAAAAGAATGTAGTCAGACCCTTCAAGCAACCATGTTAAACAGTGGATTCCCGAAAATGTTCACCCTGCCTTTGAAGAACAAATGAAGCTCTGTTAATTGTTATTCTACACACAAAACGCCATGATTTAAACATTTTTCAGAAGAACAATTCTTCTACTCAAGAAGCAAAATGGAAAGAAAATGTCTGGGTAGATTTTAAGCCAAGCTTTGCAATGCTGCAACTCTAAGGATATTAGAATTGCCTTCAGAAGGAGGTAGTGGGAACTACACTGCTTGAGACAGTTCTGCTGAAATTGGATAGAGGCCTAGGAAAAATTGGCATTGCCCTATAGCTGAGAATGGAGCTGGTGAATTCTTAGGTCCTTTTCAGGGTTTTACCATGAGTGTATCAACCCAGGGGCAAAACAAAGCTGGTTCCCACTGAGTGTCTGTGAATCTCTTTCCTACAAAGTCCTCTCCTCCCTCTAGAAAGCCCCTCTCCTAATTCTGTCATCCATCCACCCAAAAAGGAGTCCTTCATTAGCCAGACCCAGCCCTACGGCTGTAAAAAGAAAAATGCAAAATCACTTTGATTTAATGGGGGAGAGTACAAAAAAGCAGGGGTCACGTTAGAATTTACAACAGAAGCATGATCACAATTGAAGGCACCAAGGGGGCTCGAGGCCGTGAATTGTGTGCAGCTGGTGGCCTTCCCCTCTCCAAGAAAACAGGGTTTTCTGCATCTGACTTCTGAGTCCAAAAGTCTGGACCATGAAAAAGGCTGATAAGGATGCCTTACCATTTTGAATTTCATAGATTTAAAAGTTATGTGTTTTGGGCAAAGATTAATGATCCTTTTCTACCAAACCAATGGTTCTCAAACTTTGGTGTATGCTGCAAAGGAGTAACAGTAATAAAAACAGCTAGCTGCTATTGAGCACTTACTGCCCTGCACTATTTGAGTTGGCTTTATTTTGATTTCTCTATAAGGTAAAAAGAATTAAGCAGTGATGTGATGGTAAATGTTTAATAACCAGTTCTATGAAAACATGAAATCCCTGATTCATAGCATTTGCTAATTTCTGTGGTATAGATATTCCTATTCAAGTTACCAATGTGGCCTCACTAAACACAGCTGACTCACTTATCCCCACTTTACTGATGAAGAAATAGAGACACTAAGAAGTCCCAGACTTTCCAAACCACAAGTCTCTAGCTATAAAACTTGGGCATAAATATTTTCATTTTATCATTTCCCCTGGTAGATCTGATGTTCCCTTGGATAAATAACTGCTAAGGGCCATATTGGAGTATGATCCACCACATCAACTTAGTCATAATGCTCAAGATGTGTGATTGTGTTCTTGTCTAAGAGAGCATCAGCTAAATTTTGTAGAGAGGATTTGGACCACATACAGAAATAAAAGCTATAATGCTAAGGACCCAGAAGAATATCAAAACTCCACCTGGATAACGTAGTGAAAATAGTGTTTTACAATCTAGCCACTCTTCTTTCCAACTACCAGAGGAAGAAAGAGAACTAGAAACTCCCTTAGAGTCCATTATCCCCTAAAGAGGCTTTTATACACACATGCATACTGATAAACTTTTTAAATATTTATTAACTCACTTATTTAAAATAATAAATTTATCAAGAAAAACTCAGTTTTCAAAAAATACATTAATGAGAAAAGTGGCTTTTTTTTTAGTATATTTTATTGATTATGCTGTTACGGTTGTCCCAATTTTTTTCCCTTTGCCCCTCTCCACCTGGTACCCACTTCCCTCCAGCAATTCCCCCACTCTTAGTTCATGTCTATGGGTCATGCATGTAAGTTCTCTGGCTTCTCTCTTTGCTGTATTATACTTAACATCCCCCCTGTCTCTTTTATTCCAATTATGCTCTTAGGTTCCAATTATGCTTCATGATCCCTACACTATTTCTCCCTTTCTCTCTCTTCACCCTCCCAGCTGCTAACCCCCCAAATGATCCCCATAACTATGATTCTGTCCCTGTCTTAGTTGTTTGGTTAGTTTGTTTCTGTTTCTAGTTTTTAGATTCAGTTGTTGATAGTTGTGAGTTTGTTGTCATTTTAATGTTCATAGTATTGACTTTCTTTTTCTTAAATAAGTTCCTTTAATGTTTCATATAATAATGCCTACATGATGATGAATTCCTTTAGCTTTACCTTGCTTGGGAAGCACTTTATTGGCCCTTCCATTCTAAATGATAGCTTTGCTGGGTAAAGTAATCTTGGATGTAAGTCCTTGCTCCTCATCACTTTGAATACTTCATATTTTTATTCATAGCACATTCATTTTATTTATTTTTACTGTTGTTCAAGTACAGGTGTCTCAATTTTCACCCTACCACGGCACTCTGCCCCACCCATCCCTACCTCGCACCCTCAAAACTACCCCTTTTGGCTGTGTCCATGTATCCTTTATACATGTTCCTTGATAGACCTTCCTCTATTTTACCCCACTATCCCTCTCCCCCCGTCCTTCTGGTTACTATCAGTTTGTGCTTTATTTCAATGATTCTGGGTATATTTTGATTGCTTCTTTTTTTATGGATTAGGTTCCACTTATAGGTGAGATAATATGGCATTTGTCTTTCACCACCTGGCTTATTTCACTTAGCATAATGCTTTCTAGTTCCACCCATGCTGTTTCAAAGGTAGGAGCTCCTTCTTTTTTTCTGCTGCATAGTATTCCATTGTGTAAATGCACCACAGTTTTTTGATCCACTCATTTACTGATGAGCACTTAGGTTGCTTCCAGCACTTGGCTATTGTAAATTGTACTGCTATGAACACTGGGGTGCATAGGCTCTTTTGAATTGGTGTTTCAGGATTCTTAGACTATAATCCCAGTAGCGGTATTGCCAGGTCAAAAGGCAGTTCCATTTTTAGTTTTCTGAGGAAATTCCATACTGTTTTCCATAATGGCTTCACCAGTCTGCTTTCCCACCAACAGTGCATTAGGGTTCCTTTTTCTCCACAACCTCTCCAGCACATGCTGTTTGTTGATTTGTTTATGTTGGTCATTAGGACTGGTGTGAAGTGATATCTAATTGTGGTTTCAATTTGCATCTCTCTGATGGCTAGTGATGCTGAGCATCTTTTCATATGTCTCTGGGCCCTCTGTATGTCCTCCTTGAAGACGTGTCTCTTCAGGTCCTCTGCCCAGTTTTTAATTGGGTTGTCTTCCTGGTGTGGAGTCATGTGAGTTCTTTATATATTTGAGAGATCAAACCTTTGTCTGAAGTATCATTGGCAAATATATTTTCCCATACGATTGGTTCCCTTTTCATTTTAATGCTGTTTTCTTTAGCCATGCAGAAGATTTTTATTTTGATGAGATCCCATTTGTTTATTCTTTCCTCTATGTCCCTTGCTTTAGGGGACATACTGGTGAAAATATTGCTGCATAGAATATCTGAGATTTTCCTGCCTATGTTATCCTCTAGGACTTTTATGGTGTCACGACTTATATTTAAGTTTTTTCTCCACTTTGAATTTATTTTTGTGTATAGTGTAAGTTGGTAGTCAAGTTTCATTTTTTTGCATGTAGCTGTCCAGATCTTCCAACACCATTTTTTGAAGAGGCTATTTTTACTCCATTTTATGTTTCTTCCCCCTTTGTCAAATATTGATTGACCATAGAGACTTGGGTTTATTTCTAGGCTCTCTCTTCTGTTCCATTTGTCTATGTGTGTGTTCTTATGCCAGTACCAGACTGTCTTGATTATAGTAGCCTTATAATATAGTTTGATGCACTTTAAATACTTCTTTCCATCTCCTACTTGCCTGCAAACTTTCTTTTGAGAAATCAGATGACAGTCTTATGGGAACTCCTTTGTAGGTAACTCTCTGCTTTTCTTTTGCTGCTTATAAGATTCTCTCTTTATTTCTAACCTTGGCATTTTAATTATGATGTGTCTTGGTGTGGGCCTCTTTGGGCCCAATTTGATTGGAACTCTGTGCTTCCTGGAATTGTATGTCTATTTCATTCACCAAATTAGGGTAGTTTTCTTTCATGATTTTTTCAAATAGATATCCAATCTCTTGCTCTTTCTCTTCTCTTTCTGGCACACATATGACGTGAATCTTGGATCTCTTGAAGTTGTCTCACAGGATGCTTATACTACCCTTATTTTTTTTATTCTTTTTTTCCCCTTGTTCTAATTAGTTGTTTTTTGCTCCCTTATGTTCCAAATCATTGATTAGATTCTCAGCTTCATCCACTCTGCATTGTTTCCCTGTAAATTGTTCTTTATTCCAATCAGTGAATCCTTCCTTTCTGACTGGGTCTTTTTTATGCTGTTGAGGTCCTGCCTTGAACATCCTTATAACCAGTGTTTCAAATTCTGCATCTGATAGGTTGCTTATCTCCATTTTGTTTAGCTCTGTTTCTGAAGTTTTGATCTATTCTTTCATTTGAGCCATGTTTCTTTTTCTCTTTGTTTTGGTAGCTTTCCCATGTTTATTTCTATGTACTAGGTAGAGCTACTTTGACTCTGTGTCTTGGTAGTATTGCCTAGTTTAGTAGGTGTCCTTTAGGGCCCAGTGACACAGCCTCCCTTATCACCCAAGTAGGGTATCATGGTGCACCCTTTGTGTGGGTTGAGAACACCCTCCTCTTGTTGTTGAGCCTTGGTTGCTGTTGGCAGATCAAGGGGAGGGATTTACCCAAGCCAGTCAGCTGCTAGGATTGGCTGTGACTACTTACCACCAACCTCTGCCCTCCTGGAGGTTCAGCTGTGCAGGGACAGGGTAGCAGTGCTCCAAAGTGGTCTGTAGCTGTCCACTGGGTGTGTTTTCCCTAAGGTTTCCTAGGTGGTGCAGGCCAAGGTCATCCCCCAGCTGGGCTTTCCCTAGAGCCGCCCTTCCTGAGCTATAAAGCAATCTGAGAAGGCTGCTACTTGTGCTGGGCTTGGAGATTCCCAGGTGAAGTCAAGTTGTGAAACTAATCTGGCTCACGCTAGTGCTTGAGCTGGAGATCACTAAGGCCAGCTGTTGCTTGTTTGACAGGATTTAGGAAGCTGTGAAGCATGAGCCAAAAACAGTTACTCATAATGAAAAGCAGGTAGGGTGGGCCCATAAGTTGGGTGGGGCCATGTCTCTGAGGATCTCCACAGTGTTAGCCATGTTTGATAGAGTCTCAGATATGGCACTAACCTGCCAGCTCCACGGTTCTGTCGGGGGAGGGCTCAGAAAAGGTACAATGGCCCTACTTGCCCCGACACTGGCATTGTTTTACATAGTTGTAAATCTTTTTTACATCTGGACTCTCAAGTCAGCTCTGCATTCAGTTGTCTGCAATATGCTGTTTTGGCACAAGTTTGGAAAATCCAAGCTCACATATATGTAAATACTTAACTGGGAATGAAAGAAAGTTTTAAATACCTTTTCAGATAATTATGTATATTTTTTGATACTACATCAAAACTTGAGAAGTAGTAGTTTCTTAAAGATGAGTTTTAATGTGGAAATGAAACCATATCAAGGAACTTTTCATGCTGTCACCTTAAAAGCCATTGGTCTCTCATACATGATTTTGAAACATCATATATTGGTCGTGTGAGAAATAGGGGTTCATGGCCCCATATTGATATGTCTTCTAATGTTAAAAAGTTTCATTATATAATATCAAAAATTACTGATACCAATGGACAGACTGTCCAGAAACAGACAGGGCAGGGAACCGGAGGGATCACCAGGGCAGATGGAGCTAGGCCATGAGACCTGGACCTGGGAGCTGCTTGTGCACTAAGCCATGCTCCTTGGGGATGGAGGTTGGAGGTTCAGGGATGGAGGTCAGAGGTTTGAGTACTGAAAGCATGGTGTGCCACAAAGAATGCCTTCATGAACCACCAGGGGCCGTTGCTAGGACATTGAGTTTTGCAGTGCCAGGTTGTATTTCCACTGGACTGAGAGGCTGCATTGCCCAAGCAATTGAGCTCCTGACTTGTGGATGCTACACCTCAGGTGTGGAGGTCCTGCTCCTGGCTACAGATGTCGTACCCCTCCTGTTGAGGTCATGTTCTGGGCACTGCCTGAGAGGCTGTGCTAAATTTCCAGTTTCCCTTTGGTGTAGTCATTCTCTACTGGTGGGCCCCCAGTATGAACAACTCGCTGCATGCTGGGACTAGGGCATGGAAGATGTGCAGCTGACAGAGTACCAGGGGAATTTCCCTGCCTAGCCATGATGGTGGCAGGGGAGCTTCTTACACTGAGCCTGTGCAATACTAGCAAGATAATTGGATATAGGAAAAAAACCCTTTACCCTCTTCCAGTACCAGATTGGAGGTGGGACTAGGGAAAGGCAGGCACTTGCATAATATAAGTTAAAACGGTGGCAGGGGGTGGTGCCAGAACAAAGAAGCCTGTCAATCTAGGCTGGAGAAGGCAGGAATTGGTTGGGAGGTGGTCCCAAAGTACATTAAATTTTGAGAAGTTGATTAGTCATTCTGAGAAAGCACCTGATCTGTCCCACACCCAAAACAAATATAGTCCCAGTACAAAGAAACATACTCTTGCTTGTTACTCAGATGATACACTCAAATGGTACACTGGTCTGTCCTCTCCATGGGCCACACGGCCTTAGCACTCATGTGTGCCCATGGCCTGCAGAAAGGAGTCTCTCTCTCTCTCTCTCTTTCACTGACCTGGCGGAGCATTTGCTGGTGCATTTGCACACTCCCTTGCTTGGGATACATGACTTTGTGGCCTTAGCAGCCTCATGGCCATGGCCACACTGGCTACATACACAACCTCCAGGAGGGAGTCTGAAGCTGGACAGCAGCTAGAAACAAGCTAAGGTACCTGGATAAATGCTTAGCAGCCACCTGTGATCTCCAAAGGATAATACTTTAAAATAGAACAGGAACTCGGGGCATTGGCTTTTGTTTTGGTCTTGATAAGGACAGCTGGGTTTTGTCTGGCTTTTGTGGAGGAGATGAGCTCTAAGACAGGCAGTCCCCCATTCTCCCAGATAATTTTGCATTCAAATAAAAACTTCCTTTATCACTAGCCTCAGCCTCTCAAGTTTGCCTTTTGTGGCAGCAAGCAGACAAATCTCCCTTTTTGTTTGGTAACGTTACCTCCATTATTAACTCTGAACTTATTAGAAAAATCTTTAAGTATTGGCAAACTGTAAAGCTTATAGTGATGGATAAAAGTTTTGCAAAATTCTAGTTTTCACTTCAAATCTCAAAGTTTATCATGGCAACAAATATAATTAGTTCTCTTCCATAAAGAAACAAATTCATTTCCTTCATTTTGAAAAAAATATCTGTCACACTCTCAAGTCTGAATAACCTTAATTTTTCTGCCCTTTGTTTTTGCGTGTAAAAATGCAGTACCACAAAAAAGCACTGGTCTCGTTCATAACTCAGTCACCATGTAGCTTTCCTGGAGATGATCATGCACTGGTTGTGCTGCAGAAATGCTTGATGTGGATGACCCATTCTATCTCCCAAAATGGGAACAGGATCTGTTCTCCAGGGCCAAGATGAAACACAATCAATGATTTTTACTATTGATAATTTATCAAGGATATTCTTAAATGAGGGTAGTTTTCGGTTTTGCTCATTTGCTTTACACAAGACCATGTAGAGAAACACAATGACCAGAAGCCAGTGTTTTGCCCACCACTGCTTTGATACCGTCAATGTGACGGTGAAAAGGATTCAGTGTCTCAGGCCCCCAGGGGGCTGCAGGCCAAACTTTGAGAACCACTCCAGGGGGTTACGGTGAAGAAACAGACATAAGAGTGAAACTTTGCGCCCTTACCCACTACAACCTGTGCTAAACTGTAAGTCAGGAGGCCCAGATCATCATTGCTAATTAAATTTGGATAGATCACTTATCTCATTTAGGACTTAAATGGAGAAAACTGGAATAAATTAATTCTGCAGGTCATGAATCTTTGCCTTTCAACCACTGTGTTAAAAATTCAATGATTCACTGATTTTAAAGTCCAAGTGCAGTAATCAGCAGACTATTTATTTTTGACCTGCACTTAAACCTTTAGATGCCAAGAACTTCTCCAAATCTAAGAAAGGAGAGAATCTGAACTATGCTCTACCTCTTTCTGTACATTCTGCAACACAGACTCTTTATGGCACAGACCCAGAACTCAGACAATCTTGGATATCTATTCAACACTTCACAGCCTCTTTTTATTCCTCATCTGTCAGCGGAGAAAATAATAGTACCCGTTTCTTAGGAATACTATAACAATTAGATGGGATAAAGCATCGAGAATACTTAGCACTTCCTGGCACTTAATGAGTACCCTCTCCTGGTTAGCTATTTCAGGCACTTATGAAAATAAAGTTAACCTTCTTCTCATATTTTTAATGTCATACAGAAGAGAACTTCAGATTTTTCTGCCTTCAGACATTAATTAACTGGAGGAAATTTCCACCTGGAAAAATATGTGCTGGCACCAAGAAATGGAACTTCATAATAGTGTTTAATGATGCCTAGTATAAACTATCAGACTGTGACTTATGTAAACTCTGTTAATTTATTAAGGAGGGAGTGGCAGATGAAGGATCAAGGTTGATTTGTTCATGTCTGGGACAAGGAAAAAGTCATAATTTTCAAGTCTAACCACGTCAAACTATGATGGCTAAATGGTCAAACCTAAGGACAATCTCCAAAATAGCAGGCAGTGAGTAGGAAGGGGAAGGGCTTGAGTGAACAGGAAAGCACTGGATTACTTTCTCATAGAGTTTATCTGTGATTGTCTCTGAGCTGAATCTTTTCCTACACATAAGCCCGCTTCAGATAATTACCACCAGCCCATTCTTGACAGCAGCACTAGTTCCTCTGCAGGGCCTGAGCAGGGTGACTCCACCAAATCCTCCAACTAAGCATGTTTTAACCCATGTATGTTTGGGTGGGCTATTAACAGAAACACAGACTTCCAGAAATGGGGTTTATAACAAGCAAATAGAAGTACATGTTTGTCTGTAACAGGAGAAAAAGCAGAGGGTGGATATCTAGTGTCACATAATAAAATATTTGAGAGATTATCAGTTAGGAAAAGCACTGAACTTCAATTAATGGAAAACCCAGTTATAGTGGCTTTATAAGAAGGGTTCATTTTTTGACATAATAAAAAGTTTCAATGTAAGCCATTGCTCAGTAAGGTCAGCAGCCAGAACTGTCATGGCTTATATCTCTGTACTTCTTTTACCTGTTCCCTCAAGGTTGCAAAATAGTTGCTGTAGCTCCAACTTTTACATTCCCACTTAAGAAAGGAAAAAGAAGAAAATAACACACTAACCATAATCTGTCCCTTTTTATCAGGAAGTAAGAAGCATTCCCAAATGTCCACAGCAGATTTGTGCTCATGTCTAATTGGCTTGAACTGTGGCATCTGTCACTGGGACAAATATGTCATCCCTAGTTATAAGGGAGGCTTCAAAAGTAAGCATCTGGGCTTATTGCCTCCTCCCCCAAAATTATTGTAGTTAGCAAGAAAGTGGAAATAAGTATAGTTTAGGTAACTAGCAGATTTCAAGGAAACATCAATAGCTCTTTTATCATGAGCACATGTATCTGTATTGTGCACAGCCACCAAAACTAGTGATGAAGTTAATTTGAACATTGCTGTCTTTCCAGGAAATGATGATGATAAATCTTTATTCTCCAAACACCAGGATTACCATTTTCTTCCCCTTGAGGACCTCTACTACAAAAGGCCCTTGATTATTAGCAAGGAATAAACAAGAACAAAGAAAAAATGAAACTGGCATCAGTCACTTTGTCTGATAGCTGGAAATGCTTAGCATCTGGGGCAGAAAAAAATGAAATAAATTAATGGTTATGAAGTTGGGAGATACAGTCATTCAACTGTGCTTATTTTCCTTGGTTGGCTAAAAAGAACAATGTGAAGAAAACTGAGTCTCTGGAACTCAACATAAGATGAAAGAAAACCTGTTTGAAATTTAGGCCTAAAATGTAGGCCTATGACACCATTTATTTTGCTGGACCATCCTCCTATTTTGAAGTCTCTAACTGTGTTCAGATAAGTACAATATTCTTGCTATGTAGAGCCAAAATTTACAAAATTAAATAGGTAGAGGAATATCGCATTTGTTGAGAGTTCATCTGTACTAAATGCTTCAATAATGCCCGAGGCAAAAAGACAAATACTCCCTCAGCCCTCTCAGAGATTTTATTAAGGCCTTACCCGTGGATAAGCATAAGCATACTGTTAAATGCATAACACTTAATAGAGTTCAAGCTTATTTTCCAAAATGAAGGATGAAGAACAACATGTTCAGAAAGTATCAGAGTAAATAGTGCAACCTCTTCAACTGTAAATGTGCATTTATTGTAAATGTGCATTTTGGGATTAAGGAAATAATTCTTAACCTTTGTGGGAACTGTTTGCTAAAGTGCAAGGGAATGAACAAAGAACACAACAGAAAATCCCGCGAGTAGATCATCTGACCTATAGAATGAGGAGGGGAGATAAACCATTGTATAAAGAAAGAAGCAGGAGGAATAGATGAAATAACGACACAAGGAAAAGGTGAGGACGATGTCACTCATAGAATCAGCAAGTTGAACAAAAAGGAAAGGTGAGTGAGAATGATCAGAGGAGGAAAATGATAATAGAATCACAGGATGATTATCAGAGTTGGAAAATCCTGAATGTCATCTAGTATGAACCTCTTATTTACAAGTGATTAAACTGAGATCAGAAAGTTTAGGACACTGTTCTAATGCTAAATAGGACAAAGGTCTCAAAATCTGGGCAATTCTAAATGTTATTTCTTGTTATGTGTTAAAATGTAGCATAAACTTCCAGTTAAGATGGTGGCATAGGTAAACACAGCTAACCTCCTCACACATCAAAATTACAACGAAATATAGAACAATCAAAAACTCAGAACCATCAGAAATTGAGTCAAATGAAGTCTGACAACTACAGAATTAGAGAAACCACATCCATCGAGATTGGTAGGAAGGGTGGAGACACGGAAGGGGCAGGTCCTATATCCACATGTGGAGGATTAAAATTCAGGAGGGATATCTCAGGAGTGAGGAGTCCCAGTCCCACACTAGGCCCCCCTGCCCAGGGTTCCAGTGCCAGGAAGATAAGTCCCCATAACTTCTGGCTGCAAAAATTAGTGGGGATTGAGTCTGTGGAAGAAATTTCCAGACTCCCGAGCAGTTCCCCTTAAAGAACTCCCACACAATCTTACTCAGACTCACTCCCTCTGAGTTCCAGCACCAAGGTAGCAGCTTGAAAACACCAGCGGCATACAGGGAGGAACTGAATTGTCTGGCAACAAGGTGGGAACTGGGGGACAGCTTTCTCCTAGACAGAAAGTCTGGCAGAGGCCATTGTCCTTCTTCTGAGACCTTTTCCCAGAGCCGGAAGGTGGGTGCCATATCTGAGACTCCATCAACCTGGCTAACACATTTTATTCCTCCTTGGAGATCCCCTGAGACTCTGTCCCACGCAACTTACAGGCCAATCCAAACTGTTAACTGTGACTTTTCCATATGAATGGTTGGTCTTGGTTCATGCTTCACAACTTCTTAAATCCTATCAAATAAGCAACAGCTGGCCTTGGGAAGACCCCCCAGTCCCCAAACCTCTTGTTCATTGGCCCCAGGCCTGTAAATAGCAGCAGCCAGCCTAGACTCAGAGCTTGGCTTTATCTTGGAATCTCCAAGCCCAGCACAAGTAGCACCCACCTCAGATTGCTTTATACTACAGGCAGGGTGGCCCCAGGGAGAACACAGGTGGGGGCTGACCTTGAACTGTACCACCTGGGAAACCCCAAAGCCTGCGCATGCACTGGACAGCTACCAACCATGTTGGAGCACCATCACCCTGTCTCTGCACAGCTGATCTTCCACAAAGGGTGGAGTTTAGGGGTCAGTAATCAGAGTAGCCCTTGCAGTTGACTAGCCTGGGTAAATCCCTTCTATTGACCTGCCAACAGCAATCAAGGCTTAACTACAAGAGCGGGTATACTCAGTCCACATGGAGGGCACACCTCGAGTACCCAGCTTGGGTGACAGGGGATGCTGTGCCACTGGACCCTACAGGAAACTACTATATTAGGTCATGCTACCAAGACAGAGAGTTATAGCAGCTCTACATAATACATAGAAACAAACACAGGGAGGCTGCCAAAATGAGGAGACAAGCAGACATGACCCAAATGAAAGAACAGATCAAAACTCCAGAAAAAGAACTAAAAAAAAAATAAAGAGAAGCTATCTATCAGATGCAGAGTTCAAAACACTGGTTATAAGGATGCTCAAAGAACTTAGTGAGGACCTCAACAGCACAAAAAAGATCCAGTCAGAAACAAAGGATACACTAAGTGATATAAAGTACAATTTATAGGGAAACAACTGCAGAGTGGATAAAGCCAAGAATCAAATCAATAATTTGGAATATAAGAAAACAAAAAATAACCAATCAAAGCATTAGGAAAAGAATCCAAAAACACAAGGATAGTGGAATGAGACTCTGGGTCAACTTTAAGCATTCCAACATTCACATCATAGGTGTGCCTGAAGAAGAGAAAGAGCAATAAATTGGAACTCTATTTGAAAAAACAATAAAAGAAAACTTCCCTAATTTGGTGAAGGAAATAGACAAGCAAGTCCAGGAAACACAGAGTCCCAATTATGACGAATGCAAAGATGCCCACACCAAGACACATTACAATTAAAATGTCAAAGGTTAAAGACAATCTTAAAAGCAGCAAGAGAAAAGCAGTTAGTTACCTACAGGGGAGTTCCCATAAGACTATCAGCTGATTTCTCAAAAGAAACTTTGCAGGCTAGAAGGGATTGGCAAGAAATACTGACAGCCATGAAAAACAGGGATCTATAGCCAAGAGTGCTCTACCCAGCAAAGCTATCATTTAGAATCAAAAGGCAGACAAAGAGCTTCCCAGACAAGAAAAAACTGAAGGAGTTCATCATCACCAAACTATTACCTGAAATCTGAAATATTAAGGGACTTATTTAAGAAAAATTAAAAAAAATCAGAACTATGAACAATAAAATGGCAGTAAATACATATCTATCAACAATTGAATCTAATAATCAAACTAAGCAAACAAGAAGAACAGAGACAGAATCATGGATATGAGAGCATTTTGATGGTAGCAAGAGGACATGATATGGGAAAATGGGTGAAGAGGTGAGGAGATAAAGTACAAACAAGTAGTTACAGAATAGCCATGGGGATATAAAGTAGAGTATTGAAAACAGAGTAGCCAAAGAACTTATACCACAGACATGAACAATGCTATAGATATTGCCTGAGGGATAGGAGGGTGCTGGGTAGAGGGAACTAATGGGGTACAACTTGGACAACTGTAATAGCAAATCAATAAAATATAATTTTTTAAAAAGTGTAGCATAGTATTTTGTAGATGCAGCTGTTATTGGGATGATCTGACGGGAACTCTACCAGATGAAAGAAGCTATCTGCAAAGAAGAAATCAACGTGTAATTGACCAAACAGTGTATGTAAACAATAGTTAAGCCCTTGGGGAAGCAAAGGTTCATATGAATCTCCTGTCTCTTTTACTTGCTGAAAGTAAATAAAACTACCTTGCAACAACCGTGTCTTGTTTTTAAATATAGTACCCAAAGTGGTGAACCCCTTGAGTTTGTTAATAATAAAATCACAGAGTTAAAATATTGGCAAAGCCCAGAGAATAACCCAAGCTCTGAGAAGTTCTTCATCCCTTGAAGAATGAATGAATCAACAGCAGAAAAGAGGCCAAGAGGAAGCCAAGGAGAGGAGTAAACTACATTTCCTATAACTGGAAATAGCAATGATTGGAAGCAGGAAAATCATAGAGATTGGGTATGGAGGGACAAGGCCACTTTCTATGACTAATTAATTTGTACTATTTTTTAAAAACATTTGCTTTACATATATATGATCTTCCAAAAGTCTGGCGTATAGTCTTGAATTCACAGTGTGTTCTTCTGACACAAATTACAAATTTAGTCTTCCGGCCAAGATGTAGGCATAGGTAGACACACTGTGCCTCCTGACACAACCAAAAGAAGGACAACAACAATTTAAAAACAAAAAACAACCAGAACTGACAGAAAATCGAACTGTATGGAAGACTGACAACCAAGGAGTTGAAGAAGACACATTCATCGAGACTAGTAGGCAGGGGCGGAGCCTGGCAGCCAGAGAGGACTTGCAGCAAGGTGGCGGTTTGTGGAGCAGGGCAGGCAAAGCTGCAGCTGGCCGGTGAGACCACAGTTGGCAGACCCATACCCAGTGGGCCCGTGGCTGGTGGAGTGGGCAGTCCTGCATTCGCATGCGGATGAAGGAGCAAAATGGGGAGCAAAACAGACCTCCCAGCCCAGGGTTCCAGCATGGGGAAATAAAACCTCAAACCTCTGATTGAAAATACCTGTGGGGGTTGAGGCAGCAGTGGGAGAAACTCCCAGCCTCACAGGAGAGCTCATTGGAGAGATCCACAGGGTCCTAGAATGTACACAAGCCCACCCACCCAGAAATCAGCACAGAAGGGCCTAACTTGTTTGTGGGTAGCAGGGAAGTGACTGAAAGCCAGCAGAGAGCAGAGCAAGCACCATTGTTCCCTCTCAGACCCCTTCCCTACAGACAATGATGTGGGTTTCCCTGCCTTGGTGAACACCTAAGCCTCCACCCCTCATACATAACAGGCATGCCAAGGGAAAAAAAAATGGCCCAAATGAAAGAACAGATCAAAGCTCCAGAAAAAATACAACTAAGCAATGAAGAGATAGCCAGCCTATCAGATGCACAGTTCAAAATACTGGTAATCATGATGCTCACAGAATTGGTTGAATTTGGTCACAAATAAGATGAAAAAATGAAGACCACACTAAGGGAAATAAAGGAAAATGTTCAGGGAACCAATAGTGATGGGAAGGAAACTGGGACTCAAATCAACAGTGTGGACCAGAAGGAAGAAAGAAACATTCAATGAGAAAAGAGTGAAGAAACAAGAATTCAAAAAAATGAGGAGACGCTTAGGAACTTCCAGGACATCTTAAACGTTCCAATATCCAAATTATAGGGGTACCAGAAGGAGAAGAGGAAGAGCAACAAATTCAAAACTTATTTGAACAAATAATAGAGGAGAACTTTCCCAATCTGGCAAAGGAAATAGACTTCCAGGAAGTCCAGGAAGCTCAGAGAGTCCCACAGAAGTTGGACCCAAAGAGGAACACACCAAGGCACATCATAATTACATTACCCAAGATTAAAAATAAGGATAAAATCTTAGAAGCAGCAAGAGGAAAGGGGACAGTTACCTATAAAGGAGTTCCCATAAGACTGTCAACTGATTTCTCAAAAGAGACCTTGCAGGCAAGAAGGGGCTGGAAAGAAGTGTTCCAAGTCACGAAAGGCAAGGACCTACATCCAAGATTACTCTATCCGGCAGCTTTCATTTAGAATGGAAGGACAGATAAAGCGCTTCTCAGATAAGGTCAAGTTCAAGGAGTACATCATCACCAAGCCCTTATTGTATGAAATGTTAAAGGGATTTATCTAAGAAAAAGAAGATTAAAAAGTATGAACAGAGAAATGACAGCAAACTCACAGTTGTTAAAAACCACACCTAAAACAAAAGCAAAAGCAAACTAAACAAACAACTATAACAGGAACAGAATCACAGAAATGAAGATCACATGGAGGGTTATCAACGTGAGAGTGGGAGGGGGACAGAGGGGAAAAAGGTACAGGGAATAAGTAACATAAATTGTAGGTAGAAAACAGACATGAGAAGGTTAAGAGTAGTATAGGAAATGTAGAAGCCAAAGAACTTATGTTTATGACCCATAGACAAGAACTAAAGGCGGGGTTATGGGAGGGGGTGTACAGGGTAGAGGAGAATAAAGGGGGGAAATGGGGCAACTGTAATAGCATAGTCAATAAAATATATTTTAAAAAATTACAAATTTAGGTTGACCACCAATATGGTTCCTGGGAAGAGTCTCTGTATAATTCAATTGTGTATGGCATGCATCTATAATACTAGAACCTCTGAAAACCCCATCTAAAGTGTTAAAATGTATACATTGTAAATTTGCTCTTGGTTTGTAACTACACTGTTCACTTGCTCTAAAAGAATTTTCTATTCCTTTAACCATTAAACTTCTCAGTAGATATTGTATCAAAAATAGGGAGAACAAACAACTGCCAAAGAGAAAGGCCAAAGAAGTCATCACTTCTGCTTCACCCTCATAGCTTCTTCCACTCTTGCCCAAGTCACCTCTGATTTAGATACAAGAAAATGGCATCTTCTGAAATCACAGAGATCTTCTAACCTTTGTTTGCTACAGGCTAGTATATTTATTTGAGAAATTCTTAAACTTATACTTTTGAGATTATAACACCAAAAACTTAAAATGCACTTTTTGAAAAATATAGCTGCAGTGAAGTAATAAGAAATTAAATAGATAGGAAGAAATAAACACCTAGGGAAATTGGTGGGAAAAAATTTAATCCCAGGCACAAGGGTTTTGATTTGGTTAAATAAACAAATTGTAGTTTCATAAACAATTCATAAATATTGGTGGAAATTTAAGAAAAGGGTATTTCTTATTCTTGACATATAAAATAGATGACAATTGGAAGAAACTGAGGAAGTGAAACAAAAGGCTGCTTCAGTGTTGTTCATCCAGATGTTGGTCATTTATCAAAAAGAATTTATAATTACCTGCAGTATTAATGACACTTGATTAGATACAAATTAATCCTTACTTGAAGTAGGGCAGTGACTACAGAAATAGAAATAGTCCTGTTGATTATTAATAAAATCATTAAACCAGATTAAAAAAGAAAGAGTCTGGCCCTGGTTGGTGTGGCTCAGTGGTTGAATGCCGGCCTGTGAATCAAAGGGTTGCCAGTTTGATTCCCAGTCAGGGCACATGCCTGGGTTGTGGGCCGGGTCCCCAGCAGGGGATGTGGAAGAGGCAACCACACATTGTTGTTTCTCTCCCTCTCTTTCTCCTTCCCTTCCCCTCTGTCTAAAAATAAAAATAAATACAATCTTTAAAAAATAAAATAAAATATAAAAGAAAGAGTCTTTGGTCAGTAGTTATTGGACATTCGACTGATACCTGTTAAGTTCCAACAAGTTTATTATTGCCAAGTGAGGCATATGGGCCTCATTCAGAGACTTCACAGTCTGTCCCCAGAGAAACAAGAGTCAGGAGCCACACCTGAAATTCTGAAATGGCTCCAATCAAGTAACAGGACCACTAGCATGTGACTTTTACACCTTAACAGAGTTTCACACCCTAACAGAAGAAAATCATCTGATCCACAACTTGTCAGTGACCCAGGACTTCTCTCAGGACAGGGGCCAATGTACAACTGACAGCCACAGAGCTAACAAAGGCAAACACCTTCCACGAAGCCAGCTCAGAGCAAACAAGAACATTTCAGTGCACTGTAATGTGATTTTATAAACTCTTCTGTTCTTTTTCTATCATTTTCTAGACAGATGCAGCCACATCTTTGATAATTACACTTCAAGATGTACTTTAGTGACTGCTGGGTCAGTTTCCTTTTAAATTATACATACCTTTCATTCTAAGCATATAAGAGATAGAAGCTAAGTTTTCATCTTAAGCATTAATAGAGTCAATTAAACCACATATTGCGTGATTTAAGTGCTTGTATTTAACAGATTAATTAGTTTCCTCTCCTGAAATTCCACTGGACATTCAAAGATTATGCAAACATTATGAATGCAAAGACTGTCTTTACACTCCTTCGATGTTTGCAATCTCTATTACTTAATAACTCTAAGTGGTATTTATAGTGCCTACTAATAGGTAAGGCTGGGGGATAAAATAGAGAAAAGATAGGGGAGAAACTTAGAGATAACATAACAAACAGTCTAAGAGGGGAAGAAGCTTAAAGCTGAGAGATGTGGTTGAACATCAGAATCACAGGCCCTCTCTGTATTATGGGCCCCCAAGCTCTGGGGTTATTTTGAAAAGTTCTTTGTCATTGGGATCTTTGCCACCTGAAATGTTGAACTGATAAATGAGAAAAAAAACATACACAGAAACTCCCAGTTAGTGAGACATTTTGCACACTTTAACTTTCTCCAGAAAATTCCCAGTGCCATCACTGCAATTATCAAGCTTCTATCCTAAAAAAGCGCACAAGTTCTTTCACTCCGACATGCTTGGTGAGCTGTATCATACTTGACTGATGCAAATACAAAACCCTGGCTTCCAGACTAAGCAACTTCTTATTCCTGAGGAAATCTTACTGAAACTAGTCAAGAATTATTTAAAGATATAAACCTAAGATGGCAGCGAGGTAAGTGGGAGCAGAGCCCAGTTCTCCCTGTGCCCAGATGGAACACCTAACTGATCTCCTGAGGAACAGAGTGAACAGCCAATGGAATCCCAGCTTATATGAAGTTTGGAGGCTAAAAATTGCAGAGGACATTGGAAAACAAATGGTGAGGAGATTGTGTTAGGATGGTAAGGTCCCTGGGATATACACAGAGACCTAGGCTGCTGTGGCCCCTTGCCCCGTGCCAACCACAGGATACTGGGAGGTGAGTTAGATCACCAGCTCCCTCCCCTACCAGAGCCTGGAGAGCAGCCCAGCACCAGGAGGGACCTGGACGCTTGAAGTCACTGTGGGGAATAGAGACAAAGTGGGAGACACACAAAGGAGGTGTACACCCGCTGGGACTCTAGACACCAGCTAGGTCATTACCAGAGAAATTGGGGAGCTGGGTAACACCTGGAAAAGGGAGAAGCATTGGGCCTTGTGGGACCCTGACCTGGATAGTCTCCAGTCTGGTTAGAAAGTTGGGCTGTGTGAGAGACCGGGCTCTTGTTAGGGATGGCAGGCTTGAACAGGAGGATTTTGTTCAAAAAATATTTTTTTAAGGAAATGCTTTGTAAGGAACTGTCATGCAGTGAGTAGCTCACCTGGAGGGTGATTTGAGCTGCTTGCCCACAGTGAGCTTGGCCATTCTCTCAACAGTGGATTCGAGCCATGCTCCCAAGCTTGACTTGGGTAGCATGCCAGGCAGCTGATTCACCTCACTGTCCCTGAGGCTGATTCAAATTTCTCGCCTGCACCAGACTCTGGATGCTAGCCCAGCACCTGAGTCATGCCACTCTCCTGGAGGCTAATTGGTGCTGCAGTGGGCTCCTGCTATGGTGGGCTGGAAAAGAGCAAGGAGGAGGCGCACCGTACAGACCTCAGTGCAACTGGTGAATTAAAGGCGTAGGCCTGGCACAGATGGATCGTGGGAGCCCAGCAGCTCACGGAAGACCTGGGCTGGAAGCTGGGCACTGTGAATATTGCGGCCCATACCTGGCCCCCATCCTCGAAAAACCATAGGAAGGGGGAAAAGCGAAGTTCAACCCCCTTTTTCCTGTGGCATCTAGGAAGACCAGCAGAACTCACTCAACAGATTTAAGGTCAGCAGTAGGCTTATATTTTTTCTTTCTTCTCTCTTTTTTTTTTCTTTTTTTCTTCCCCCAAGTGAGACAGTAATACCTGGAGTTGTGAAAGGTCTGGAGACAAATCCAAAGGTGAGGACAAGGCTAACCCTCAAAACTGAGATACTGAGAAAAATTTCACTTTGCTATTCCATAGAACTGGCATTTTATTGTTTATTTGCATTATTATTATTTTTCATTATTTTTACTTTCTTTATTTTATTAGTATTTTTTATTTCTCTTCTTTCTGTTTAGTTTTCTTCATTTTATTTATCTGTTTAATTGCATTGTTTGATTGGTTTTCCTTATTCTCTCTTTATTGTATTTTAATTTCCCTTCTTTCATGTCACGTGTGTTCCAGTAACACTCTACTCTTGATTGTGTACTTTCTATTCTTGTTATCCAGAGCATATATTTCTTGTCATATTATTGTTGTTCCAGTACTATTGTAAATAATTGTTGTTCCATACAATTGTACATACTACACAGCAACCCTCCCTGATCTTAGCCCATTTCACTTTATTCCTGAGCATTATTTTGTTGTGGTTAACTCTACTCTCTCTCACACTACACCTACTTTCTATCCTTTACTCTCACTATGTCTCATCATCTAAGCTTGCACAAGTGCTCTGTTTTCTGGATTCAGCTCACAATCCTCCCCCCTTTAACAAGAGTCTTATCAATCTTTCACCTTTTATAAAAAGTGGTTAGTTGGGTGAAATATCACAGTTAACGCTATACTTATCCAAAGAATCTCCTATATCTTCTCTACTTATCGGTACTTTAAATCCCATAGAATACTCTCCCACTGTCTTAGTCCATTTTGCCTACCCTCTGCCACTGATCACATATAAGAATAGGTGGGAGCTGCAAACATCAGTTAACCTGCTGAAGGAGAGAACCCGCCAACAAAAAAAACACCAAAAGGTAAAAACCCAAGTACAACAAGAGAGCCCACACAAACAGAAAAAAGGACAAACCTAGAGCATCCAGACATGGAGATCAAAGAGACCACACCACTGAATCCCATAGAATTCCTACTATAGAAGCTCACCCTACAAAGACAGCTAGCAAAGCAAAACATCAGGAAGTGCAGAAACAAACAAAAGAGTCACCTAAAATGGGGAGACAAAAAAAGAACATGCAATCAAAAGGAATGGAAGACTCCCAACTAAAAGAGCTAAATGAAATGAAGGTAAGCAAACGATCAGATATAGAATTCAAAATAATGGTTATAAGGATGCTCAAGGAACTCACAGACAACTACAAGGAACTGAATGAGAACTACAACAGTATGAAAAAGGAAATAGAAACTGTAAACAAAAACGAGGAAGAAATGAACAATAAAATCTCAGACATAAAAAACACACTAGAAGGAATTGCCAGCAGGCTGTATGAAGCAGAGGACCAAATTAGTGAGCTGGAACACAAGGTGGAAAGAAATACCCAGGGAGAGTAGCTGCACAAAAAAGGACTAAAAAAATATGAAGATAGATTAAGGTAATTCCAAGATAACATAAAATGTAACATTAGAATCATAGGAATACTAGAAGGAGAAGAAAAGAAATAAGGGATAGAAACCGTGTTTGAAAAAATAATGACAGAAACCTTTCTGAACCTGGAAAGGGAAAAAAAACCACACAAGTTCAGGAAGAACAGAGAGTCCCAATCAAATGAACCCAGAGAGGCCCACTCCAAATCAGATCATAATTAAAATGCCAAGTGTTAAAGACAAAGAGAGAATCTAAAAGCAGCAAGGGAGAAACAAGAAGTAACATACAAAGGGACTCAGATAAGGCTAGCAGCTGATTTCTCAACAGAAGTACTCCAATCCAGGAGAGAATGGCAAGAGATATACCAAGTAATGAAAAACAAAGGCCTGCAACCAAGACTACTCCACCCAGCAAGGCTCTCAATTAAAATGGAAGGTGAAATAGGATTTTCCCAGACACAGAGGGCTGAAAGAATACATCTCCACCAAACCAGCCCTACAAGATTTACTAAAGGGACTACTGCAATAAGAGAAAGGAAAGGAGTGAAAGAAAGAGGAACACAGGTGCAAGGGGAGGTAAATGAACAAATACCTATCAATAATAATCTTAAGTGTAAATGGATTAAATGCATTCAATGGATTAAATGGATTCAAAAGACATTGAATAGCTGATTGGATAAGAAATCATGACCCAAAAATAGGCCACCTACAAGAGACCCACCTTACAACAAAAGACCTACACAGCCTGAATGTGAAGGGTTGGAAAAAAATATTCCAAGCAACTGGACAGGAGAGAAAAGCTGGGGTAGCAATACTCATATCAGACATAACAAGGGCCATATAAACAGACCCAGAAGGACACTTCATAATACTAAAGGTAAAAATCCATCAAGAAGACATAAACATTAAAAACATATATGCTCCCAACATAGGAGCACCCAAATACATAAGGAAAATCTTGGAGGACTTCAAGAAAGATATAGAAAGCAACACTATTATAGTAGGAGGTTTTAATACCCCACTGCCAAAATGGTTGGATCTTCCAAACAAAACATCAAAAAAGATATTGTGGCATTGAACAATGTCCTAGATCAAATGGACTTAACTAATATATATAGAGCTTCTCATCCCAAAGAAGTAAAAATACACATTCTTTTTAAATGCACATGGAACATTTTCAAAAATAGACCACATGATAAGACACAAAACAAGCCTCAACAAATTAAAGAAAATTGAAATCATATCTGGCATTTTCTCTGACCACAAGGGACATATTATACAAACTAACCTCAAGGGAAAAACTCAAAAACAATGAAACTCATAGAGATTGAATAGCATGCTGTTAAACGACAAATGGGTCAACAATGAGATCAAGGAAGAAATCTAAAAGTTTCTGGAAACAAATGAAAATGAATGCCCAACAATCCAAAACTTGTGGGACACAGTGAAGGCAGTCCTGAGAGGGAAGTTCATAGCAATGCAAACCTATTTTTTAAAAATAGAAACATTTCAAATAAACAAACTAACCCTACACCTACAAAAATGGGAGGAACAACAAAGACAGTCCAGAGGAAGTAGAAGGAAGGAAATAACCAAGATCAGAATAGAATTAAATGACATAGAGACTAAAAGCACAATTCTAAGGATCTATAAATCCAGGAGCTGGTTCTTTGTGAAGATAAACAAAATTGACAAACCTTTAAACAGACTCATCAAGGAAAAATGAGAGATGACCCATATAAACACAATCAGAAATGAAAAAGGAGAGATTACTACACATATCACAGAAATACAAAGGATTATAAAAATTACTACACAGAACTATATGCCAAGAAATTTGAAAACCTAGGTGAAATGGACAAATTTCTAGAAAAATATAGTTTTCCAAAACTGAATGAAGAAGAAGCAGAAAGTCTAAACAGACCAATAACAACTGATGAAATTGAAGCAGTAATCAAAAAACTCCCAACACACAAATGCCCTGGACCAGATGATTTCACAGGAGAATTCTACAAAGCATTTAAAGAAGAGCTAACCCCTATCCTTCATAGACTATTCCAAAAAATCCAAGAAGACAGAACACTCCCAAACTCTTTTTATGAAGTCAGCATCATCCTAATTCCAAAACCAGATAAAGACACAACAAAGAAAGAAAACTTCACACGAGTATCATTGATGAACATAGACGCTAAAATCCTCAACAGAATATTGGCAAACTGCATCCAGCAATACATTCAAAAGATCACACACCATGACCAAGTGGGATTCATACCAGGGATGCAAGGATGATACAATATTTGCAAATCAATAAATGTAATACATGACATAAACAAAAGCAAAGACAAAAATAACATGATCATATCAATAGATGCAGAAAAAGCATTCAATAAGGTACAGTACCCATTTATGATAAAAACACTCAGCAAAGTGGGAATAGAGGGAGCATTCCTCAACATAATAAAAGCCATATATGAGAGACCTACAGCCAACATCATACTCAATGGGCAAAAACTAAAGACTTTCACCTGGCTGGTGTAGCTCAGCGGATTGAGCGTGGGCTGGGAACCAAGCTGTCCTGGTTCGATTCCCAGTCGGAGCACATGCCTGGGTTGCAAGCCAGGTCCTCAGTGAGGGCCATGTGAGAGGCAACCACACATTGCTGTTTCTCTCCCTTTCTTTCACTCCCTTCCTCTCTCTCTAAAAATAAATAAATAAAATCTTAAAAAAAAAAAAAAAAACTAAAGACTTCCCTGCTAAGATCAGGAACAAGACAAGGATGTCCACTTTCATGACTTCTATTCAACATAGTATTGGAAGTCCAAGCCATAGCAATCAGACAAGGAAAAGAAATAAAAGGCATTCAAATTGGTAAAGAGGAAACAAAACTGTCATTGTTTGCAGATGACATGATAATATACACAGAAAATCCTATAGACTCCACCAAAAAACTGCTCGACCTAATAAATGAATTTGGCAAAACAGAAGGATACAAAATCAGTATTCAGAAATCATTGGTATTTTTGTATACCAACAATGAAACATCAGAAACAGAAATCAGGAAGAAAATGCCATTTGATATAGCAACAAGAAAAATAAAATACCTAGGAATAAACCTAACCAAGGAGATAAAAGACCTGTACTCAGAAAACTATACAACACTGAAGGAAGAAATTAAGGAAGACACAAATAAATGGAAGTATATACCATGTTCATGAATTGAAAGAATTAACATCATCAAAATGTCCACACCACCCAAAGCAATTTATAGATTCAATGCAATCCCTATTAAAGTACTAATGATATATTTCACAGATATAGAACAAACATTTCAGAAATTTATATGGAACCATAAATGACCATGAATAGCTGCAGCAATTTTGAGAAAGAAGGACAAAGTAGAAGGGATCATCATACCTGATATCAAACTGTATTACGAGACCACTGTAATCAGAACAGCCTGGTACCGGCATAAGAACAGACACATGGACCAATGGAACAGAACAGAGAGCCCAGAAATAAGCCCAAGTCTCTATGGGCAATTAATATTTAATAAAGGGGGCTGCAGCATAAAATGGAGTAAAAATAGCCTCTTCAACAAATGATGTTGGGAGAGCTTGACAGCTACATGCAACAAAATGAAACTTAATCACCAACTTATACCATACACGAAAACAAATTCAAGGTAGATAAAGACTTAAATATACGTTGTGACACCATAAAACCCCTTCAGAAGAATATAGACAGGAAAATCTCAGATATTCCACACAGCAATATTTTCACTGATATATCCTCTAGAGCAAAGGACATAAAGGAAAGAATAAACAAATGGTATCTCATCAAATTAAAAAGTTTCTGTATGGCTAAAGAAAACAGCATTAAAATGAAAAGGGAAACAACTGTATGGGAAAACATATTTGCTAATGATACCTCAGACAAGGTTTGATCTCGCAAATATATAAAGAACTCACATGACTCCACACCGGGAAGACAAAGAATCCAATTAAAAAATGAGCAAAGGACATAAACAGACACTTCTCCAAGGAGAACATACGAAGGGTCCAGAGACATATGAAAATATGCTCAGCATCACTGGCCATCAGAGAGATGCAAATTAAAACCACAATGAGATACTACTTCACACCAGTCAGAATGGCCATCATAAACAAATCAACAAAAAACTGTTGGAGAGGATACAGAGAAAAAGGAACCCTAGTGCACTGTTAGTGGGAATGCAGACTGGTGAAGCCACTGTGGAAAACAGTATGCAATCTCCTCAGAAAACTAAATTAGAACTGCCTTTTTACCCAGCAATTCCACTGCTAGGATCATATCCTATGAACTCTGAAACACCAATCCAAAAGATCCTATGCACCCCAATGTTCATAGCAGCACAATTTACAATAGCCAAGTGCTGGAAGCAACCTTAGTGCCCATTAGTAAATGAATGGATAAAAAAACTATGGTCCATTTACACAATGGAATATATGCAGCAGAAAGAAAGAAGGAGCTCCTACCCTTTGAAACAGCATGGATGGAACTGGAGAGCATTACGCTAAGTGAAATAAGCCCAGTGGTGAGGGACAAATGCCATATTATCTCACCTTTAACTGGAACCTAATCAACAGAACAAAGCAAGTAAAATATAACCAGAGTCATTGAAATTTAGAACAATCTGACAGTAACCAAATGGGAGATGGGAGGGGATAATGGGGGGTTGGGGAAAGGTGAAGGGATTTCAAGAACAATTATAAGGGATACATGGACAAAACCAAGGGTGAGTAGAATCAGGGGAGGGAGATGGGAATGGCTGGGGTGGGGTGAAAATGTGGAGGGAAAAGGCAGAAAACTGTACTTGAACAATAAAATTTTTAAAAATTGGAGAAAAAAAGACATAAACCCATGGGGAGATTAAGAGAAAACAGCCACCACATGCTGGAAGCTGGAAAGCATGTGTGAAATGATTATAAATAGTGAACAGACCCAGAAAGCTACATTCTCAGGCTGCAGTGGGAAAAGGCTGAAAATCAACCCAAATTATATCAGAACATCACCACAGACTCGGGAGCTTTCATAACAGTTCCTATCAAAACTGGGAATAAAAAGTAAGCTAAAATAAGGAAGACTGGACGCCAACTGTCTGAGAAGCAGAGAGAGTCATTAGTCATCTTTTCTTACAACTTCATGACCAGGTGAGGTGTGAAAGAAAGGGAGAGATTCTTCTTAGGCTGGTAAGGTGCATGTAAGGGCCTGGTTCCTGCACATGAAACAGGCATGTGTCAGACCCCGCAAGGCTGAAATATAGCCTTTACTGTGCCTTCAAGTGAAACACCGCAGCATGTCACTTCAAATTTACATTCCCACGGTTGTTTCATTAGCCGTTAATCCATGGCAATGACCTATAATTCAGCCCACATGTCTTTAATCTCTATCCTAGGATATCAGAAGACACCATCGAATACTATGCCAAAACTAAAATTCATTTAATTTAAGTAAGCAACCTATTGCTCATTTATTTGGACTTTTAAAGCCCTCAATGATCTTCTGTTTGTCCCATTCCTTTGAGTTTTAATGTCACTCTCTTCCAAGGAAAAGGCCGATATAAATGTGGGATTAAATAATTCTGTGTTCACACTTTCATCTCAGCATCACACCACCAGCCTCAAGCTCAGAGTCCACACATTCCACATGGAGTTTACTCCCAATATGGCTTCTTGAAACCTCTTGGTATGTCCTTAGCATTTTCATAAACCACAGCTTCGTCTCTGCTTTTGCCCTCCCACACTACTTGTAGACACCCACTCCTCCTGACTACTTGGATTGCTGGCTATCAGGCCCTCCTTTTAGCTTTCCTTTAAAATCTGAGTCGTCCAGCTGCTCTCAGTGTCAGCATTTGTTTTTCTAGATACTTTCTCTTCTTTCTTGCTGACATCACATGTGATTATATTGTCAATCATTTTTTAAAGCCTCCCAGCCTTCTTGAGCCAATTCGCCACACAGATTCTCTGACCAGCAGATTAGAAATGATCTTTACTCTGAACCAGGTGTAGCCTGGTGATGCTAAAGCCTCTGCATCTTCATTACAAGTGTCAGGAAAACCCAGTGAATCAGAAGAGCAGACAGGATGAGGTCATTAAGGGGCCAAGTCAGCCCTTCCAGAGCTTGACCCTGTGGTTTCAGGTACCTGGAGGTTTCTAAAGTTGTCTGAGACCACTGGGATAGGCCCAGCACCCCTCCCTACTGTGTCATGTCTGGATATGGAACCACCAAAGTAGTAGAGACGTGGCGCATTCTGTAAATGCACAGAAAAATAGCCAAACAAACACCCAGCCATGCCATCCCATGTTCTATCAGCTGCTGTATACCAACCCAATGAGTGGTTCATTCTCATTTTATACTTGCCATAAAATGTGTCTATTCTCAATTTGTGTGATCCAAAGGCCTCCCCAAGTTCTCCTCTCCTCTGCCTAACACCAAAGCCTGAAGAGTTACAGTTTCTCCCAACACTCTGTCTTAGATGAATTCATCTTGGGAAGTGGTGACTCTCATTTTAAGGCAAGACAAAGAAACTCATCTGGAAGAGAATTTTCAAGGTATATTCTCAGGATCGATGGTCAGCTGAGTAGTGGCTCACCCAAATATGTCAACTTTCTAATTCCTAGAACTTGTGAGAGATACCTTATCTGAAAAAAGGGACTTGGCAGATATGATTAAGAAATGTGGGTGGGATTTTTCTGTAGAGGTTCCAGAAGGAACCAGCCCTGCTGAAATCTTGACTGCAGCCCAGGGAAACTGACTTTGGACTTCTGGCCTCTAGATATATTCGAGAATTAATTTGTGTTGTTTTAAGGCACTAAATTTGTGGTAAATTGTTGTGACAACTACAGGAAACTAAGATAGTATCCTATCAAGATAAAATCTTTTTAAGTTTATGCTGTTTGGACAAGAGCCTACAGTTTCAATTCTGTCCTAGAATTAAATTTCAGTCCTCCAACAAAATATTCTTTCATATTTGGATCTTACATACTCCAGTCTATAAATCTATTTTCATCCATGAATTACATATGAGCAAGAAAGCCTCATGAACACAAGGGACCAGGATTGTAAACTTGAGTGAATAATTAATAAATCATAATCCCAACAATAACAGCAAACATTTATTGAATTCTATGTGCCAGGTACTGTTCTAAGGGTTTAATGTGAAAAATCATGTAAGAAAGGCAGAAATTTTATTCCTGCTTTACATATGAGGAAACTGAGGCGAAGGGTTAAATAATAAATCTACTGACAATCTCTGCCCCTACACATACACACACCCATTCACACAATTTGGACACAAAGATAATAATGAATATTTAGTGACTGTTTACCATGGCCAGACACTATAGTAAGTGATTCAAGTATATTAACCCATTTAATCTTCAATGACCCCAGGTGGTAAGTACTATTATCATCCCATTTTATAGATAAGAGAATAGTTACACAGAGGAATGAGGAACTCAGCCCCAAGTCACACAGCTGGAGAGTGACAGTGAGTTTCCTACCTAGGCAGACCAATCCCAGAGCTCACACTCAGCCACTGTGTGATGCTGCAGAAGGGCTGTGAAGAAAGGCCAGAAAAATGTGAACATGTGTACACACCTGCTGGGGCTGGGATTGGGGCAAGGCCAGGTGGCACCAGGACAGCCAAAGAAAGACCAATTGAAGGAAGAGTGTCAGGACCAAGGGTCTGAGATTAGGAGCAGAGTCAACATAGTGGACAGTATGGTTCACTCAGGTCACAGTCACTGATAGGATGCGGAGCCCACCCAACTCATCTGCAAGTGGTAGGCTTCAGCAGCCAACCCCTGACCTGAGAAGATAGCTGATTGTGAGTGGATCAAAATAGGAATAGTGTGGGGGCCCAGCAGTGGGAATGGAGAGTTGCCACTCACTCCAGAGAACCACTGTGGCCACCGAGTGGTCGTGGGAACAGCACTACAAAGTAGCTTCATGGAGCCAGAGCTGGGGATCTGATGAGAGCAGTACAGGGTGCAGGCTCCCTTCTAGCCCTGGCCTCTCCATGTGTGGCCTTTGGTAATGTTTCAGAAGCACTGGCCTACATGGCAACTAACCTCCCTTCCAATATGACTATGATGTAAGTCTGTCTGTCTATAAGGTTCATGCCCTAGAAAGTTTAAGAACAATTCTCTTATATCAACCAACTCAAGACCCATATTTGACCCATTCTGTTAACATTAATAACTCAAGTAAATGGTTAAAATGATCCTAATTTACACTATGATTTGGGGGAAGATCTTATAGATTATTTTAAAAAGGTCAATTTGAATATCTTTTTTTTAATTTATTTTTTATAGGAAATCAGTAAATTTTTATTGCACCTTAAAATCTCCAAGTGACTTACTCCCTATTTAATTCTTACAATATTCAACTCCATGCAGTGGTACTCCCCATTGTTTTTGTTTGTTTTTTTTAACCTGGTTATAAATATATATAGTTAATTACTTTATTGTTGTTCAATTATAGTTGTCTGCATTTTCTCACCTCCCCCACTCCACCCCATCCAAGCCCACCTCCCTCCCTTGCTTCCATCCTCCGCCTTGGTTTTGTCTATGTGAACTTTATAGTAGTTCCTGAATATCTGTTTAAAAATTCAAATAATAGAACTAGACTTTGATACTTATGTATAGCTCTTTAGGAAAATATATGAAATAAAATTCTTATCCTTTTCAAAGAAAATGGATACTGGTCAAGCTTAAAGTGACTTTAAAACAATTGGTTTTCTTTAAAAGTGTTAAATAAATTCTTTTAATTTTATTTAACTATTGAATTATTCACCAAATTCTTTCTTTGGCTGGTAGTTCAAGGTGAATCAGTTCAACTTCTGTCTCAATTACTGTATATATGAACTATAAGACTTCAAGTCAATTGGTTTCTATTGCACAAATACAGATAGCTAAACAGATGATATGTGCCAAACCAGATAATGGCTAATGTTGAAACTAGTAAACATCAACAGTGGATAATCTCATCATCCATAAAGATGATATGGGAAACAGATTAATTGTAAAGACTATAAAAACAGCATTGTTAGCCACGTTGAGAAGCTGGAGAGAGGTAGACTGCCTGCTCCCTGAATGTACATGAATGTGGCTGACATTAATATAAGCCTGGTAATTTTCATATGAGCCACACTCAGATTTGAAGCCAAGCCATATATATATTGGGATATTTGTCAATACCCACATACCTCCTTTTCTTCATCTAAGTCTGTGGTATAAAGCCCTTGATTCCACCTCCTTACCACCACCCGCTCAGTAAAGTGCCAAACTTACAGCACTTTTTAAATGCTGTTTTGTAATTATCTCCTATTTCTTTCCAATTCTGGGCTGCAAGCCCCTTCTTGGCAGGATTCAGGTCTTTGTATCTATGCTGTCTGGTATATACTTTGTGCTAAAAAAATATGTTCTTGGCTGAATGAAAGAAAAGCCCTTTATAAAACCACAAACAGGTATAAAATATAAAAAACAAAGAATGCGTTTAAATCCCATCCCTTCTTCCTCTTGAAAGTTCTGATTCAAGAAAGGAACTGAGTGCAGTCTGATTGTAGCACGTACTGTCCATGAACACGGCAGAGAGACAATGCAACTGAGCCAAGGTCATAGTGCTCTCATTCGTGAGCTTCCTGGAGATCAGACATGTCACTCACCTGCTGTCAGTTGGACGGCTTGCTTTGGGAGCAGTAGATCTGCAGCTGCAAGCCTTCCTTGCAAAAGCCTGTGGGCTCCTGTGCTTATGTCAACAGGGAGACCTTTATCCAGCAAATGATTTGATATACTTCTCATCTTTCTTGACAATTAATGCTCAAGTGAGGCTCGTTTGTGTTTCAGGTGAAAGGTTTGAGGCATTAAGAGAGAGTCACCTTGGTATCTTAAACAGCTAATTAGCTGGCATTATTTCCATATAGCTTTTGATTAAAGCCTTTGAGGCAGTGACAGTAAAGAACAAGGCCCAAGTCTTTATGAATCAAACAAAACAAATGCCATCCACAACAGTCCTGTCTTGGAGCTCATTGTCAGAAAAGTAAACCTACCAAAGACCAGCCATCATTCAAGATCATCTGAAAGAAATCTGGAAAAGTATCCAAACCTAAAGCACAGCAAAATGCCCTGAAGTGCCTAAAATATAAAGAAGATAAGAATTACTTTCCAAAGAGCCTAAAAGAAGTTCCATTTTCCCCAGCAGAGAATATAGATAATAAAACATGGATTCTTGTGGCGAGACCAATGTTCAAATACCTCCTCCCAGACTGTTTTGCTGGCCAACAGCTGTGGGTTACAAACTGAAACATACATCAAATTGTATCTTCAGCCTTAATCTCCTGTTCTTCATGTTTCCCTCCCCTCAACCTGTTACTGGCCATCTCCCCTGCTGTCCCAGCCTCATGCACACCTTGTCACTCTTTTCTTCTTTTGCATCTTATTGAGATCAAAGGCTGTGACTGATATCAATACATTATATGTAATGTTAAAAAAAAAAAACAGCCAATCATTTTATTGCTGTACTAGATCATCAGACTTGGGTAATAAAAGAAAGTCTTTGCACCTGGGTAGAGGAAAGGGCGGGCACAGGATATCTTTCTATTGCTCTTTGAATGGAGTTACCCCCCGCTTCTGATGGGACCTGTTCTAAAGCATCTGCATTCAGTTCAGCACCTGTTGGGTGCCTCCTCTGTGTCAGACACTGTGCTAAGCACTGAGGATGAAAAAAATGGCCTTCTCTCACCTTGCTTGGGCCTAGTTACAGTGTTACAACAGTGATTTTGCTGAGAAAATTCAGTCTATGAGGTAGCCTCCACCTCCACCTCCATCAGAAATTCAGAATCTGTTTTCCCTGGTCCCATGTAGTGACAGCATCTCCACACACTAAGTCAGTCACAGGCAGCTTCCTAAAGCCGGATAGATTTCTCATGACAGATATTCTTCCCTAATTTAGTTCCACTTTTGGTCCATAAAACAGTATGAATCTATTTACATTTTCCTGGAATCATATTAACCAGAAACTTGAGGGCCACCTTATTTCCAAACCAGTTAGAGTCTCAGTCTTAAATAACACCACCAAGAATTCACCAGGCACACACATTTCACTAATACACAAAATTTGGCTTAATGAGATGAAGGAAATTAAAACAAAACTGTGCATGCAGAATCAAAGGTAGAAAATTGTCTCCAAAAAAGTGACTCATTAGTGATGTTAAAATCTCTTTAACCTAAATAGACAACATTTACTCAAGGTTCACTTAATTGCCCTAACATTGAGAATAAAGGTAAACTCAATACAGGTAAGTAATAAAATCTTTGCACCTGTATGGAGGCATTTTGATCCTTCTTTTTGTTGTTATTCTTGTTTGTTGATTGTTGGTGAATTGGTAATAAATGTGCAAGTCTTGGGTTGAATTTCATTAATGTGCAGTTTAAAGGTATAAGATTTTTGCTTCTGCCCTGGCTGCTGTAGGTCAGTGGATTGAGCACAGGCCCGAGAAGCAAAGGGTCACCAGTTCAATTCCCATCCAGGGCACATGCCTGGGTTGCAGGCCAGGTCCCCAGTTAGGGGTACATGAGAGGCAACCACACATTGATGTTTCTCTCCTTCTCTTTCTCCCTCCCTTCCCCTCTCTCTAAAAAATTAAATAACTAAATAAATAAAATCTTAAAAAAAAAGAAAAATAAGAACCTGGGCTTTAAAAAAAAGATTCTTGCTTGTCATTCACAAATTAATTGGTAACTTGATCCCTAGAGGTCTCATGTCCTATATAGCATCCTTTTTTACCCTGAGGCCAGGCTGGGCCTTTATAGAGGCTATTTTCTACTATTCAATACCTATGGAATTTTGAAATAAAATGACAGTAACTTAGGTACTCTGTCTCTTGAAATGCAAAAAAGGTCCATGAGACATTGTTGCAGTGAGGAAGACACAGAGCCCCTACACCTGGGAATATTTTAAAATAATGAAGGACTACTGAACTTGGAGGACTAAGGCTATATACAAAGTCTGTCCAGAAAAAAAGTCCAGCCATTGTTAATATAATGAGAACAGTATGGGTGACATCAATGTCACCTGGCAGCCAAGGAGGTTGGACTGGAATGTGCATGCGTGAACATTGACAACTTCACTGTACTAGTTAGTGGGAGTGGCAGATGCCGCTGAGTGAACATGTGTACTGTGTGGCTGTTGCATTCAAAATGACTGAGCAAGTACAGTACAAATCTGCGTCAAATTTTGTGTTAAGCTTGGACATTCCTCTGCAGAAACTACTCGGATAATTCAGAAGACTGCACCTATGGGCAACTGTGATTGGCAGCTTCATCACAACTATGTGCCCACTCATGGCTTACATCTTGTGCAGAGTTTTTTTGTCAAAATATCAAATCACCCAGGTGACTCAGCCCCCTTACGGCACAGATGACTTCTGGCTGTTCCCAAAACTAAAATCACTTTTGAAAGGGAAGAGATTTCAAACTATCGATGAGATTCAGGAAAATATGATGGGGCAGCTGATGGCAACTGGGAGAATGGTGTGAGGTACCAAGATGCCTACTTTAAAGGAGACTGAGGTGTCATAGGCCTGTGTACAATGTCTCTTGTGTCTTGTATCTTCTTCACTAAATATGTCTGTTTTTCATATTACATGGCTGGATACCTTCTGGACAGACCCTGGGGTTAAACTCCAGGACATCTTCACTTTCCTTCTAGTTCATGACTTGGATTGATAATGGGACAAAATATCTTAGTGGAACTAGAAGAAGAAAAAATATTTTTCCAGATGGTTTATTCCTTCCCCTGCTGCAACCACACAGTGTGTCTTGCCAGATCCAACACAATTTCCTGTACCTCCGCCTGCATGAGACAAGCAGGACTGAGGATCTGACAAGCCCTATCTCAGCTGAGACTTGAGACAGAGCAAAATTCTGTGTTCAGCCCTCTCCTGAATGTGTCAGCACAACTCAAACCACCCTATCATCAAAGCATGACTTATTCTGGAGCCCTGAACCCACAGCAAATGTTAGATAATGACCAGCCTATTAATAAGAGATGAAAGTGTTATTTTTACATTAGGTTAAACTAGACTCAATTTAGGCTTACTAAAATGACTGAGATTATATATACATATTAACAGCTTACCTACTTAAGTACTTAGCAGTGCTCAAATAAACAGGCACATATTTACTCTCATAGCTCTCTGTGGCATCTGATGGACACATATGATCTAGGTAAGAGTCACCTCTGTGAAAAAATGCATCTCGTTTTCACTCTTAGAAAATATCTTGAAATTTATTCCAAATGCTGTGCAAACAAGATCCTGTAAAGATAATACAAATTCAACACAAGTTGCACTGTGACTACAGTTTCACACTGAGTTAACATCTGCTCATTCCTTTCTTTGGTTTTCTTTAATGGGTGGATAGATGGTAAGCACAGGCATCATACAGTGTGAGAATAATTGTTGCAGGGGTGGTTATAGTAAGATTTTTAAAAGAGAATTTATTTTTCAATTTCCACGTGAAACTAACTTAAGGAGAATGAGGAAGAATACTAAGAACACATTTCTTTTTCAGAAAAAAATCTCTCTCTATTTTGTTTAGATTCAATAGCCCTGACAATTATATAAATGAGATAGTATGCCCATTTTACAGAAAAGGGAATTGAGACCAGATTCATTATCACAAAACATTTTCTACTTGATTCTGGAATGAAACCCAATTTTATTATTTTAACTTTAGTACTATGACCTAGATACATGTATTTCATTATCTGAGTAGGTTAAATGAGACCAAAAAAGAAATGAAACTCCTAACTCAAAATCATTAATATAGGACTTTTATTTCTAGCTCTGATGGAGTAGTAGCCTGGTTCAATCTAACCATGCTACAAAAAACAACTATGAAACCTGAAGAAATTACAAAAACCAGCTGTTGAAAAACAATAGGCAGTACCCAAGTCACCTAAGACTTGAGGGAGAATAATCTCACAAAAGAGCAACACAGGTGAGCTCTGCATTCTTCTCTGCTTTTCCCTTGAAGCATTTGCTACATCCTAAACAGCTCTCCAGCACAGGAAGAAAGCAGCTTCCAGCAGGTGTCACAGAACAGAGACAAACTGGAATCCAGGACTGCCAAGGCAGCAGCAAAGAATCCAAGAATATGGAGACACAGAAATCACAGATAACTGAGCGCAACATCCTGCATTTCATTTCACCCTGAGGTATTTGTCAGTTCCCAAACTATGTGCAATGAGAATCTGAGAAGCCAACAGGAGAGTATCAGCCAAGAGGCAACAAAACTTAACAGAGCTTTCAGAAAACTCTTGGTACCAGAGAGAAGAGAAACACCTGAAGATCTAGGCCCTGATAATAAGAGAAAACTAGAAATAGAATAGCCCACATAAAGAATTGAAGCATCTCAACCCCTTATTGGATCAAGGTGATCTACCTTTATGTAACTGTCTGTTAGAATAAAAAGTAAATTGTCTGTGAGAAAAAATAATATTACTAGAAAATATACAATTTTATATGCAATATTTAATCATAAATAACCAGGCATGCTTATAAATAGAACTGAATGAATGAAAAGTTGGAGAAAACTGTAGATAATAGCAACAGACTCACAGGTGACCGTATTGTTATCAGATAGAATTTTTATATAACTATGATTATTACAGTCAAGAGAATAGATGAAAAAGATGGGGAACTTATATTTTTAAAAATCTATTTAAAATGTGCCCGGCTGGTGTAGCTCAGTGGATTGAGCGCCGGCTGGGAACCAGAGGGTCCCGGTTCGATTCCCAGTCGGGGCACATGCCTAGGTTGCAGGCCAGGTCCCCAGTGAGGGCCATGTGAGAGGCAACCATACATTGCTCTTCCTCCCTCCCTTCTCCTCTCTCTGAAAATGAATAAATAAAATCTTAAAAAAAATCTATTTAAAATGAAAAGGCTATAAATAAAAAATATAATTATCAAAGTTAAGAATTCAAAGATGTGTTCATGATAAACTAAACAGAACCAATAAATAGAAATAGTGATTAGAAAACCAGTTAGTAGAAAGACTGAAGCAAAGACAAAAAAATTAAGAAAAATAAACATAGGGGCATAAGAAATACACGACACAGTGAAAAGCTCTAACATATTATTAATTGAAGTTTAAGGAAAAGAGAGAAAGAGAAAGATGTAAAGGACCAAAAGCTGTATTTAAAGAGGAGTTAGCCAAGAATTTTTCCAAAATGGTTAAAATGTTATTCCACATATTTAAGAAACTCCACAAATTTGAAGCAGGGTAAATACAAAAGGAGGAAAACACTTTTAGATACGTAAGAGTTCCATCAATCAGAAACATCATAGGTCAACATGCTGAAAACTAAAAACAAAGAGAAATCTTAAAAATAGCCAGAGGTGACGGCTGGAGGCAGTAAAGAGGGACCTATATCACATTCAGAATAGCAACAATCATGCCTATAACAGACTTTTCAAGAGAAACATGGAATCCAGAAGATGATGGAATGAATAATCTTTAAAATTCTAAAAGAAAAAAGTTGCCAAATTCTAGACCTAGAAAAATACCTTTTTATATGAAACCCAAATAAGGTATTTAGTCAAACCTATAGCAACATAGCAGAGGAGATAAAGTTGTAAATATTTGTTAAAAATATCATTTGTGCTAATGTGTATGGCCCCTTCCACTAGGCCATAGACCTGCAAGGAAACAGACAAGATCGGAAACCACAGAGTAATTTTAAGAGCAACCACCTAAGGCATTTCATGTTTTTCCCTGCTCCGATTCACAACTTTTGGCCAACATTTACCTTTGTCTTCAAATACTAAAAAAAAAAAAAAAAAAAAAAAAAAAAAAAAAAAAAAAAAAAAAAAAAAAAAAAAAAAAAAAAAAAAAAAAAAAAAAGCTGTGCCTAAGATACTATGTCTCTATATAAGTAAAATTCTTTGGTAATTAAAAAAATGAGAAAAACAACTTTAAATATTTTACCTAGAACCACACAGCAGCTGAGGAAGACAGGGAAGTAAATTGTCCTTTGTCTTTCTGCCTTATGTTCCTAATATTCTTGTAAGAAACAGACAATGCTCAGGTTTGAGCTGTGGAGCTGAATAGATGCATCAGTAAATTCTGGAGATGCATTGTCTGATGACAGGTAAATTGAGACTATCTGAAAACGTGATAGCATCTTACCTTAATAAAGCTCACAGATTATGAAGGAACAATTGTGGGCTTTGGCATCAAACAAATCTTTCGGAGGACTCTTCACATACATCAATTTCCAGCTAAATGACCTTAAACTAAGCACTGTACCTCTTTATCTTTAAGCCTTGTTTGCTCCATGTTTTAAATGGGAATGCTAATACCTACCTCAAAGAGCTGTGAAAATTAAATCAGATAATGAATATGAAGTTCTGAGGACAGTTCATGACTCATAGTGGGCACTCAAAGTAGTAGGTATTGTTTTTATTAAGTAAGTGTATTGGTCTTTCAGGTAGAAGAAAAGTACTGAACAACAAAGCACTAAGTGGAAAAAATAATAGATAACTCCATTGTCACTCAAGAATGATGAGAAATGGGGCTGGGCTCCAATGAAGCAACATGATATTTATGCATGCTCATTCCCTATTCTGCAAACTATGAATTTTGGTTGCCTAAGAGATAGGGTAGCTATTAGCCACCAGTAAAAATAAGCACGCTACTGAGAATTTATAAGAAAATGCATTTAATTAAGTGACATCTGAGCCACCCACACTGTGAACAAGAATTCTGGCAATAAAACGGTTATGTTGCCAAGTTCCTGCCAAATGTTATTTTCCTAAGATAGTGTATTTTGTGTGTGTGTGTGTGTGTGTGTGTGTGTTTTCTTTTCTGACAGAGGCCTGAACAAAGAGTTCCACGTGTCAACATGCAATGAAAAAGCCCAGTCACCACAGACCAAAAGTCTCCCAAAGTCCAAAGATGACTGGAAAGAGTTTGAAAAATATTTCCCCTGGATGTAGGAAATGGGTGGGTACTACAGGCAAATGTAAAATAAGAAATAACGATGATGAAACCTTAGGGTGAATTCTTTCAGGATGCTAAGTAGGGCTTCTTCGTCTTGCAATGTGCCTCCAGTGTGGTGCCTGTGCAAAGTACAAGGTTCTTACTAAGTGCGAGTGGGAGTGAATTAGACTGATCACTAGAGAAGACACCAAGTATACAGTAACAACATAAACAGCAATGACCAATTTATTAAGCACTTGTATGTTTCAGTCACTGTGTTAAGCATGTCACATGTATTATAAAATTTAATCTTTGCAACTAGAATCCTAAGACAACTTTATGTCATCCTCAATTTTTAGGTGCAGAAACCCAAATTCAGAAAGGTTCAAGAGTTTTCTTTCATCATAGAGCTAGCCAGTAACAGAGCTGGGCTCACACAAAACTGTCTGAATTCAAAGGTCATATTGTACCACTGCACTGGAAAACCAGGGCAAAGTTCCAAAAAGTCTACCTTTACATGAATAGGTAACTAAAAAAATCAATGTATAAGATTAAGATTGGCCAATAGGACAATACAAGATTGGCTGCAATATGAGAATATAGGTCAAAAAACTCAGAACGATATCTACTGTGTTGAGAAATCACAGGACAATCTATACAAAAAAGAAGTTCATTGGCATGGGTTCAACAGTAAATACATTCCAGAAGGTAACTGAGGGCCAAGTGTTTAACTCAGCCCCCATATTTCTACTATAGGTGCAGAGTTCACATCTATATGGTTTTAAAGCCTCATGCTTTCTTCTTAGCTAGTAGAAAAATATGCATGTGCAAGTTGCAATTATTAATGAAAAATTCTTTAATTAATTGTCAAATTTTCTTCTAGATGTTAGATGTAATGACAAAGAGACACAATGATTGAGGTCTTGTTTTCATAATTCTTTAAAAATAGAAAATAATGGAATATCGATATTCAAAGTACTTAAGTACCAGATACAAGTACAAATTTGTCCCCTAGGAGTAACCTGATCCACTCCAGGGTCTTTGCCAGCATCTAAATCTATCATCTATAAACTGAAGACTCCTATATCACTCATAAATATCTCTACTGAGCTGCAACAATGTATATCCAGTTATCTTCCAGACAGCTATAGTTATATGTTACAAGCAGTTCAAATTTAGTATATCTAAAATTAGGTTCATTATCCTGTGGTCCAAATACGTTCTTTCTTTAGTACTCTCTTTTCCAGTGAATAGCCCAGGTATTCTCACAGCCTTTAGAGCTAGAGACCCAAGGGTCATATTTGACTCCTCTATCTCTTTCTCTCTCTACATCCAATCAGTCACCAAGTTCTACCAGTTTCATCTGTTGTACCAGTTCATCATATACTTCCTGATTTCATCACCTCTCCCTCTCTATCCCCAGTGCCACCCCCTCTTAGTTCATCATATTTTATTTTCTTTTAAATAATTACTTTATTGTTGTTCAATTACAGTTGTCTGCATCCTCTCCCCTCCCCTACCCCCACCCCCTCCAACACTACTTCCCTTCCCTGCCTCCCTCCTCCCCCTTGGTTCTTTCCATGTGTCCTCTATAGTGGTTCCTGAAAACCCTTCTCCCCATTGTCACCTCCTCGCTCCCCTCTGGCTGTTGTTAGATTGTTCTTAATTTCAATGTATCTGGTTATGTTTTTCTTGCTTTTTTCTTTTGTTGATTATGTTCCAGTTAAAGGTGAGATCATATGGTATTTGTCCCTCACTGTCTGGCTTACTTCGCTTAACATAATGCTCTCCAGTTCCATCCATGCTGTTGCAAAGTGTATAAGCTCCTTCTTTCTCTATGCTGCGTAGAATTCCATTGTGTAAATGTACCATAGTTCCTTGATCCACTCATTTGTAGATGGGCACTTAGGTTGTTTCCAGCACTTGGCTATTGTGAATTGTGCTGCTATGAACGTTGGGGGGCATAGGTTCTTTTGAATTGGTGTTTCAGGGCCCTTAGCGTATAATCCCAGTAGTAGCATTGCTGGGTCAAAAGGCAGTTCCATTTTCATTTTTCTGAGGAAATTCCATACTGTTTTCTACAGTGGATGCACTAGTCTGCATTCCCACCAACAGTGCAGTAGGGTTCCCTTTTCTCCACATCCCCTCCAACAGTTATCTGTTGCTTTCTTGATGATGGCCATTCTGACTGGTGTGAGGTAGTATCTCATTGTGGTTTTAATTTGCATCTCTCTGATGGCTAGTGATGCTGAGCATCTTTTCATATGTCTCTGGGCCCTCTGTATGTCCTCTTTTGAGAAGTGTCTGTTCATGTCTTTTGCCCATTTTTTAATTGGGTTTTTTGTCTTCCTGGAGTGGAGTCATATGAGTTCTTTATACATTTTGGAGATCAAACCCTTGTATGAATTAGTATTGGCAAATATGTTTTCCCATACGGTTGGTTCTCTTTCTATTTTAATACTGTTTTCTTTAGCCCCACAGAAGCTCTTTATTTTGATAAGGCCCCATTTGTTTTTTCTTTCCTTTATGTCCCTTGCTCTAGGGGACTTATAATTGAAGATGTTGCTGCATGGAATGTCTGAGATTTTCCTACTGATGTTTTCCTCTAGGACTTTTAGGGTGTCACGACTTATATTTAAGGCTTTTATCCACCTTGAATTTATTTTTGTGTATGGTGTAAGTTGGTGCTCAAGTTTCATTTTTTTTACATGTAGCCATCCAGATTTCCCAACACCATTTGTTGAAGAGGCTATTTTTATTCCATTTTATGCTTCTGCCCCCTTTGTCAAACATTAATTGCCCATAGACACTTGGGTTTATTTCTGGACTCTCTACGCTGTTCCATTGTTCTATCTGTCTTTTTTTATGCCAGTACCAAGCTGTTTTGATTACAGTGGCCTTGTAATACAGTTTGATATCAGGAATTGTGATCCCTCCTGCTTTGCTCTTCTTTCTCAAACTTGAAGCTGATATTCAGGTTCGTTTATGGTTCTATATAAATTTTTCAAGGGTTTGTTCTATATCTGTGAAATATGTTATTGGTACTTTGATAGGGATTGCATTGAATCTATAAATTGCTTTGGGTAGTATGGACATTTTGATAATGTTGATTCTTCCGATCCATGAGCACGGTATATGTTTCCATTTGTTTGTGTCTTCCACGATTTCTTTCTTCAGTGTTGTGTAGTTTTCTGAGTACAGGTCTTTTACCTCCTTGGTGAGGTTTATTCCCAGGTATTTTATTTTTTTTGTTGCTATATCAAATGGGATATTTTTCCTGATTTCTCCTACTGATGTTTCACTGTTGGTATACAAAAATGCCTTTGATTTCTGGATATTGACTTTGTATCCCACTGCTTTGCCAAATTCAATTATTAGGATGAGTAGTTTTTTGGCGGAGGCTATAGGTTTTTCTAAGTACACTATCATGTCATCTGCAAACAATGACAGTTTTGTTTCCTCCTTTCCAATTTGGATGCCTTTTATTTCCTTTTCTTGTCTGATTGCTGTGGCCAAAACTTCCAGTACTATGTTGAATAGAAGTGGTGATAGTGGGCAACCTTGTCTTGTTCCTGATCTTAGTGGGAAAGATTTTAGTTTTTGTCCATTGAGTATAATGT
>PVJI01005198.1:0-30178 GCA_004026765.1 Micronycteris hirsuta | reverse complement strand
ACCTTTATTATGCTGAGGAATGCTCCCTCTATTCCTACTTTGCTATGTGTTTTTATCATATAATGGATGCTGTACCTTATCGAATGCTTTTTCTGCATCTGTTGATATGATCATGTGATTTTTGTCTTTGCTTTTGTTTATGTGATGCATTACGTTTATTGTTTTGTGAAAATTGTACCATCCTCGCATCTCTAGGATGAATCCCACTTCATCATGGTCTATGATCTTTTTAATGTATTGCTGAATGCAGTTTGCCAATATTCTGTTGAGGATTTTAGCATCTATGTTCATTTGCGATATTGGCCTGAAGTTTTCTTTCTTTATTGTGTCTTTATCTGGTTTTTGGATTAGGATGATGCTGGCTTCATAAAAGAGTTTGGGAGTCTTCCATCATTTTGGATTTTTTGGAATAGTCTGTGAAGGATAGGAGTTAATTCTTCCTTAAATGCTTTGTAGAATTCTCCCGTGAAACCATCCAATCCAGGGTTTTTGTGTGTCAGGAGTTTTTTGATTATTGCTTCAATTTCATCTGCTGTTATTGGTCAGTTCAGGCTTTCTGCTTCTTCTTTATCGAGTTTTGGAAGATTATATTTTTCTAAAAATGTGTCCATTTCACCTTGGTTTTCAAATTTCTTCACATACAGTTCTTCATAGTAGTGTCTTACAATCCTTTGTATTTCTGTGGCATCAGTTGTAATATCTCCTCTTTCATTTCTGATTATTTATTTGGGTCCTCTCTCTTTTTTTCTTGATGAGTCTACTTAAAGGCTTGTCGATTTCGTTTATCTTTTCAAAGAACCAGCTCCTGGAGTAACTGATCCTTAGAATTGTGCTTTTAGTCTGTATGTCATTTAATTCTGCTCTGATTTGGTATTTCCTTCCTTCTACTTGCTCTGGGTTGTCTTCGTTGTTGTTCCTCAGTTCTTGTAGGCATAGGGTTAGGTTCTTTGTTTGAAATGTTTCTTTTTTTTTTTTTTTGGTAGGCCTGTATCGCTATGAACTTCCTTCTCAGGACTGCCTTCACTGTGCCCCATAAGTTTTGGGTTCTTGTAAGTTCATTTTCATTTGTTTTGAGAAACTTTCTGATTTCTTCCCTAATCTCACCCTTGACTCATTCGTTGTTTAATAGCATGCTATTCAATCTCCATGATTTTGAGTGTTTTGGGGTTTTTTCCTTTGGGTTGGTTTCTAATTTCAGTCCCTTGTGGTCAGACAAAATACTTGATATGATTTCAATTTTCTTGAATTTTTTGAGGCTTGTTTCGTGTCCTATCATATGATCTATCTTTGAAAATGTTGCATGTGTATTTGAAAAGAATGTGTATTTAGCTTCTTTGGGGTGAAAAGTTCTATATATATATCAGTTAAGTCCATTTCATCTAGGGCATTGTTCAATGCCACAATATCTTTGCTGATATTTTGTTTGGAGGATCTGTCCATTTTTTACAGTGGGGTTTTGAAGTCCCCTACCATAATTGTGTTGCTATCAATATCTTTCTTAAATTCCTCCAAGATTTTCTTTATGTATTTGGGTGCTCCTATGTTGGGTGCATATATATTTACAATATTTATGTCTTCTTGGTGGATTCTTCCCTTGAGTATTATGAAGTGTCCTTCTGGGTCTCTCTTTATGGCCCTTTTTTTGAAGTCTATTTTGTCTGATATGAATATTGCTACCCTGTCTCTTTTTTCCTGTCTGTTTGCTTGGAAACTTGTTTCCAGCCCTTCACTTTCAGTCTGTGTAGGTCTTTTGTCCTGAGGTGGGTCTCTTGTAGGCACCATATGTGTGGGTTGTGCTTTATTATCCATTCAGCTATTCTATGTCTTTTGATTGGAGCATTTAATCCATTTACATTTAAAGTTATTATTCATATGTACTTATTCATTGCCATTTTGTTTTTGTACCTGTGTTCCCCTCTCTCTCTCTTTTCGTTCCTTTCCTTAAAGCAGTCTCTTTAGCATCTCTTGCAGAGCCGGTTTGGTGGAGGTGTATTCTTTTAGACTTCTTTTGTCTGGGAAGCTCCTTCTTTGGCCATCTATCTCGATTGAGAGCCTTGCTGGGTAGAGTAGCCTTGGTTGCAGGCCTCTGGTTCTCATTACTTGGAATATTTCTTGCCATTCTCTTCTGGCTTGGAGTGCTTCCATTGAGAAGTCAGCTGCTACCCTTATCGGGGCTCCCTTTTATGTTACTTCCTGTCTCTGTCTCGCTGCCTTTAAGATTCTCTCTTTGTCTTGGAATTTTGCCATTTTAATTATGATGTGTCTTGAGGTGGGCCAGTTTGGGTTTCTTTTGATTGGGACTCTCTGTTTCTTGGATTTGTGTGACTTTTTCTCTCATCAGATTAGGGAAGTTTTCCATCATTACTTTTTCAAACAGGTTTTCTATCCCTTGCTCTTCTTCTTCTTCTTCTTCGGGTATCCCCATTATATGAATATTATTATGTTTCATGTTGTCCTGCATTTCCCTTAATACCTCTTCATTCTTTCTGAGTCTCTTTTACTGTTCTTGCTTTTTTTGGGTGTTTTCTTCTACCTTGTCTTCCAGGTCGCTGATCTGATCCTCTGCTTCATCGAGCCTGCTTTTGATTCCTTCTATTGTGTTCTTCAGTTCAGATATTGTATTCTTCATTTTCTCTTGGCCCTTGTGGATAGTTTCTATTTCCTATTTCATGTTGACATAGTTTGCAGTGAGTTCATTATAGTTTCCCTGTAGTTTCTGTTAATTTTCTGTGAGCTCATTGAGCTTCTTGATCTTCCTGATAACCAATGCTTTGAACTCGATATCTGATAGTTGGCTTGCCTCTGTTTCATTTATCTTTCTTTCTGGGGCTTCCTGCTTTCCTTTCATTTGGGGATTGTTTCTTTGTCTTCCCATTGTTTGTGAGACTCTTCTTACTAGCCTCTGTTTCTTAAGTTGATCTGTTCTGACTCCCTGGTTTTATGGTATGAGCTTCTATGGTAGAATACCTGTGAGATTCAGTTGTGTAGTCTCCTTAATCTTCTTAGCTTGCTGGTTGTGGACTGTTGTTTATGTTGGCTCTCGGTATGTCTTTGTGTTTTGGTTGTTATTTGGTCTTTCTTTGGTGGGTCTTTTCCTCCAGTTAGTTATTAGTTCATCATATTTTCTTATCTGAAATAAACCAAGCCTCCCTGTCATTCTCCCTGTAGTAATTCTCTGACATAATCCATTCTTCACTGCACCCAGAGTGATCTTTATAAAATTTAATCTGATCTTATCACCTCATTAGCAGAAAGCTTTAACTTTTTCTACAGACACTTCTGTAAAAGTTCCAAAAGTCTTCACATGCCATGCAATATTCTTAATGATCTGTCGCCTTCTTATGTCTTATTGTTTGACCCTTACTGTTTCTGTCTTGTCTTTCTATAATCTAATCTAATCAAACTCTATACCTTATTTCAAATTGTTGTATTCTGATCTCTATCATTTTTCTAAAGGCTGCCATCTAGGAAAAAAAATAGAAATTCTTTCATCTCTTTCTAACTGGGTGCCTGCTAACCCCTTTATACTCCTATTTCTGGTAAGATCTCTTCAAGGAAAATTGGACTTGACTTCCATCTCTGTCCTATCATAGTATCCTGTACTCTGTGATAGTACTTATTATATTGTTATGATAATCTTCAAAATATGGTGTAAGCTTCTAAAAAACAGCAAAGTATTAAAAATAATAGGTGTTCAATAAAATTTGTGGATGAAATTAATTTAGAAATAGAAGAAAAAGAAGGGAAAAGACTATATGTTGAAAAGAATTTTTTTCTGTACACATTCTAACAATTGCAAGACAAAGATGATCTAGCACATTTTCAGAATTCAAGATTTCAACAGGGAAACAAGAAGAATAAAGAGAATCCTGATTTCAAAGATTTAAATAAAATAAATATCAAATCAGACATACAGATGGCCAATAGACATGTGAAAAGTTGCTCAACATCACTAATCATCATAAAATGCAAGTCAAAACCACAATGAGATACCACTTCACAACTGTTAGAATGGCTATCACCAGTAAATCAACAAGCAAGTATTGGTAATAATGTGAAGAAAAGAGAATGCTAGTGCACTGTCGATGGGAATGCTGATTGGTACAACCACTATGAAAAACAGTGTGAAGATTCTACAAAAAATTAAAAATAAAACTTCTTAGTGAGCCAGCAATTTCATTCCTGGAAATAGATCCAAGGAAAACCAAAACACTAGTTTGAGAAAATATATGCACTCACAATGTTCATTGCATCATTATTTACAATAGCCAAGAATGGAAGAAACCCAAATGCTCATTAGATGAGTGGATTAAAAGAAAAGTTGTGATACAAATACACAATGGAATACTACTCAGCCATAAAAAAGAATGAAATATTACCTTTTTCAACAGTACTGATAGATCTAGAGGGCATTGTGCTAAGTGAAACAAGTCAAATAGCATATGATTTCACTTATATGTGGACTCTAAAGACCAAAATAAACAAACAAACAAAATAGAAACAATACCAAGAACAGACTGATGGTGGACACTGAAACTAGAGAAAAGAATGTATCAGTATTACCCAAATGGAAATGTAAAAAAAAGAACTAAATTCAAGATGTGCACTTTTGCCTGTGATATAGTAACAGAGATCAGATTCAGATTTGCCCTTCTGCCTTCAACAACAACAAAAAAGTATAACTGAACAACCAGTGGGTTCCTACTGCTCACCACCAGCAGTCAACATCTCTGGAGGCAGACTTCAATGGAAAGGAAAGGAATATTTTATTCAAAGGATATACAATTTGAAATAATGGCAAATTTATGTCTCAAAGTCTGTTTCCTCTAAGACAGCCAAAGAAAATCACCCTGCCACCCTCCGCTGGCTCAGTTCAAGGCCACACCAAGAACCTCTTCCCCAAAAGCACTATCTTTTAAGAAATTCAGGTGACTTAGCTAGTTTCCAGTCACTGTCTGGCTTCAGGCATCTTTTGGAGTCTGTACATCCAGGTCCTACTCACCACGTGCTGTCCTCTTCCTCTGGCTGCTGCCCTCAAGCAAGTCTGTGTGCCTGGCCAGGTAGGACCCATGCAGCACAGCTCCAGTCACCAGCACTGCTTTGGCTTCCAATGTGGGGTAGGGGCACAGGGCTTGTCACATGACCAAGCAGCTTCTAGAGCCTGCTGCCAGGGCTCACTCCCCTTCTCCCCCACTGTCCCAGCAACTGATGTGCTTCTGACTAGGCAGGCCTGTACAACACTAGGGTAGGGATGCCAGGAATATCCACATACCAAGCAGTTTCCAGAGACTTGAGTCCTTGGTGGCTGGGAGAGAGGGAAAAACAAAGAGAGTTGCATTTCTGTGTTCTCCACTTTGTACAATCTGGCTTGAAATCCTCTGCATAGCAATAGCACATAGGAGGGTATTTCCCTCCTTAACATCACACTGCCCGGTTGCCAAGGCAACTGCTCCTACACAGTCCTCAGAATTTCCCAACCCCTCCACATCTCTGAGGTTGGGAGGCAGGGTGTGCAGCTTCTCATGTTACTCCTGAGATTCCCCCCTCCCCTCTACCCAGTGATCTGGCCAGACCCCACATTATAATCCTTGCCTTTAACACATCTGGACTTTGTAATCTCACAAAGACAAATGGGTGAAGGTCTTGTTCTTCCATAGCTACTTCCTGTTAGTGAAGGACATAGTCCTACCTATCCCCTGATCCACAGATCCCTAACATAAGGGTGTGTGGAGTGGAGGAGAGCCTTTATGCAAGGCAGAATGATCTTGCAAAATCTAGTCCAGTTGGTTGTCCCTGTAAGTGGTGTGCGCAATGTCCAAAGGATGGCGTTGCTGGACAAGTTGACAATCTTGAATTCTGGAGGTGTCAAATTTGGTAACAGGGTCAGAACCATAACAACTAAGTGATAAAGGTAGGGGACTAATTTACAGTGTCCCTGATTGAGAAAGAGTGGCTTCCTTGGAGGATGTGTACAAGGAATGTCATATCTATCTGAAGCCCTATTGCCTACTACACTTAACTCAAATTAGGATGAGGGTAATATTCTGAAATTCCTTCCTTTAACACTTCTGGACTTTCTTCTTTCTAAACCATTAGGGCAGAAAAAGAAAACAGTTTTAAAGTGAAACCAATTGTCTGCCCCATATTTCACCAACTCAAACGTATAGTCCAGCCAAACTGTTGGGTTTTGGGAGTCAGCAATACAGACAGGATTTCCTACATGAGGCTTGTACTGTGTAACCAAACAATCAGGTGAATGAGGTTACAGGTGCTCACCATATGAAAACAGAAGGAAGAACACACAGGTTAATTCACACAACAAATCACAAACCTGTCTCTGAGCCTGCAAAACTGTCTTTTGAGAAGACATCCAGTTTCAAAGCCTTTGCTGGAATGATATCAAGCAGTGACAATTTGACAAATCTTCCATGCCTGTAAATTAATCATCTCTTGTGATAGGATCAGGTGCTGGGGTAAACCAGTTCAGCTTCCAAGTGAAAACAAAATTTGAAGACAGTTAGCTGCACTAGAGGTTGATATCCACAACTGAACATTGGGATCTTCCTTGAAACCTGACTTCCCTCCCTAAGATTACCCTCATTGTCATCAAAGAGACTACCAGTATTTAATTTTGCCTCATTATGTGCATGAACATAGCAAGAGCAGCAATTGATCACATAGGCTCTTTAAATCTCCTTTGCTGGAACTTTCACAAACAACCCTTAGAGAGACCCTTAGTCAGCCCTTCAGGTTACAGAAGCCAAGCCACACACCAGCCATCCAGCTTTGCCTGCAGTACCTTGCCATCTTTCAGGAAAGCATACTTTGTTCCTTCCATGGAAAAACTGCCATGAACCACACAACCAAACAAGGCACCAGACCATTTCTCCAGTGGGCTTACATTAGCTTTGAAAGTCAATCTCAGTTCCTAGGCATGCCTCCTTTAGGCATGACATTCTAGTCAAAATCTTGGTTATTAAAACCAGAATTTGAAACTGTCTTATTGGTTTCATGCAAAGAAGCTTTATGCCATTATTTACTCATTAAGAATTCCAAATCCTGGAGGTATCAGGTAGGGAGAAAAATACAAGGCAAAAAGGAAAATCCTTGTCCTTCCAATATCCACCAAAATTGCATTTCCATGCCTTATGCTTTCCATTGTTTTATTTCCAAATTAATGTAAAGTTTTAACTCTTAGAAACCCTCCATTTCCTTTCACAACAGAGACAAAGACAAAGTTTCAGAAAAAAAGAGGGAGGGGACCAGATCTTGCCTTAGACTCTTGTGTCACACCAACCAATCCCACAAATGACCTCTTCTAGGTCCAAATGGTGCAACACCCCAATGTTAGAGATATTCTTTTGTCCTCCAGTGTGTCAGATGGTTTTACAGCAGAGACATAACCTCTCACCCCAGCTGGTATGCCCACAAGCATCAAACGACATTTCCTAGGTCCCAAGTTCCAATAGTAGAGACATTCTCTCGCCTACCAGTGCACCAACTAGTCTCACAGCACAGGCATGAGGATTCCTGGTGTAAACCAAACAACAAAGTTCCCCCAACCCTCACAAGATCAGAAAGCAAACACAGAACCAAGAATTAAGGTTTCTTTCCCTTCAAGTTAAAACTCTCAAAGCTTTCTATACTCATTCAGATTTAGTCATAACTCACTTTTAATCCTTTTTCTTTTCAACACTGGGAGGACTAAACTCTAACCCAGTATCAAGCAGCTAAAAGTCCCTAGATTTGCAAACACATAAATAAAATAAAAGGAACATTGTCACTTTGCATTGGGGCCTGCTATCTTAATCTGAAAGAGAAATTTCAAATCTCCTTCCAAAGTGCAAGTGCAATTTTCCCTTTCAGCATCCACCACAGCATCAGACTTTGAGTCCTTCTCAGGCGATGCCCATTTTATCCCTCTGTGGTGGATCCAAGGCTTGACTCTCACGAGCTTCAGGGTAGAGTGCTTTCTCAGACCTTTGTTCAGCTAGCTGCCATTCGGGGCCTTGAGTCTTCCAGGTTTTTGTTAAGTCCCGGTCCTTTTGCTGGAATGAGTGTAAGGGCTTGTCAGATGTGTAGATGGACCTGCAATTAGCAAACTTGTGCAAAATGATTAGCGTTTTCCCTAAATGTTGCATATATTGCATAATTTTTGACTTGTGCTCCAAATTTGGGTGGTAAGGTGCTCCTAAAACCAGTATTTGGAAGGGTCACATAAATTATTTCAAAAGGGCTTAACTTAAGTCCCCTTCTGGGAGCTACCTTAACCAAGAGCAAGACAATGGGGAGTGTCTGGTTCCATTTCAAATGCATTTCCTGGCATATTTTTGCCAGGGTCTTCTTTTTAATGTGATTCATTTTCTCAGTCTTTTCCATAGATTGAGGTCTCCAAGATGCATTCAATTTCCATTGTATTTGGAATGCCTGTCCAACCTTCTGGGAAATCTAAGTGAACGATAGTCTGTTGTCATTCTGAATGCTGTGAGGAAGTCTAAACCTAGAAATATTTAAGTAAAAGTTTTACTACCTCAGTCATCCTCTCAGTTCTAGTTGGGTACTCCTCTATCCATCCAGAAACAGTGTCCACAAAAACTAATAAAAATTTGAAATTTCCTTGGGTTTTAGGCATTTTTGTAAAGTCCACTTGCCAGTTCTCAAATGGGGATCACCTTTTAAATTGTACTCTCTTTTCCACTGGGGCACATTCTGTCTTAGGATTGTTTGGGTGCATATCTGGCAGGCTTGGGTGATCCTTTGAATGGTCCTTTGCAAATAAGGGCCCTTCATAAGTGGCCTACGAAGGCCATCACAGCATCCCTTCTATAACGGGTCCCTTCATGTAGGTGTTTGAGAATGGGATACATTAGAGCCTTGGGGAGTAAGATCATACCAGGGATGTTGATTTCCATATGGAATTGGGATCAGTGTTAGAGAATCCTCATTCATGGGCTCATTCCTCATCTTGTTCTGTGTAATAGGGTTTAAATTTTGTCATGTAGAAGCAGGGGATCAAAACTCCTGGGTGTGGCAGCCCTCCAGCTGCTCTTCTCACCACTTTATCAGCAGTTTTGTTTCCCTGGCTCATTTGGGAACTGTCCCTTTGATGTCCCGGGCTATGTAGTATGGCAATCTGGTTCCATAAATTTACTGCCTCTAGCAATTGTAAAATCTCTTCTGCATGTTTGACAGCCTTGTTCCCCAAGGTTAAGAGCCCTCTCTCCTTCCATATTGCTCCATGGGCATGGACTACTATGAAGTCATATTTGGAGTCCATGTAGATGTTAACCTTCTTTTCCTGAGACAGTATTAAGGCTCCTGTGAAGGCTATTAATTGAACTTTCTATGCTGAGGTTCTTGGTGCAAGGGCTTGGGTTTCTATTACCTTGTCTATGGTGAGCACCATGTACCCTGCTCATCATTCGTCATTATCCACTAAGCTGCTCCCGTCTGTATGTATCTCCCAGTATGGTGCCGCCAGGAGATAGTCCAGTAGATCCATCCGGCTAGAAAAAGCATGGTCAGTGATTTCCAAGCAGTCATGCCAGAGGGCTGAGTCTCCTTCCATGTCTGGGAGCAGAATGGCCAGGTTCAAGTTTGTGGCAGTCTATAAGATAACATTTGGGTTGTCCAAAAGAATGGCCTGATATTTTCCCATGAGCCCTGATGTCAGTCAGTACCCTCTTTTCTGTTCCAATAAATTCAAGACCTGGTGTAGTACCAACACAGTAGTAGGCTGCCCCAAAGTTAATTTCTCAGCTTCCTGTAAGATATCACAGGTAGCTGCTACTGCTCAAAGACATGGTGGCCATCCCTTTGTCATGTGATCCAACTTCTTTAAAAGATAGGCTATGGGTCTGGGGATGTTTCCCAGAGTCTGGGTTAGTAAACCAGTCCAATCCCCTGCCTTTCATGAACATATAAATTGAAAGGCTTCTGTAAATTGGGCAATCCTAGTGTGAGAGCTGAAACTACCTTTTCCTTCAAGGTGTCAAATGCTCCTGGCAATTCCTTGTCAATTTTAAACGTTCAGAGTCCAGGCTTTTTAAAGAATTGTACAGTGATTTTGCTATAAGTACAAAGTTTAGAATCCAAATTTGGCAGAACCCTGTAATCCCTGAGAACCCATGAAGATGCCTTCAGTTCTCTGGTATTTTTATTGTACCAGTGGCTTGCTTTCTATCTTCCATCAATCTCTTAGAACTTTGTTTCAGTTAAAATCCCAGGTATACAACCTCCTGTTTGCTAATCTGTGCCTTGTGAGGAAATGCCTTATACGCCCTTTTTTGCAAATGGTTTAGAACAATGATAGTGTTGAGCGAACACCATCAGTCCTCGTAGGTGCTGCTAGCTATCAATCAATACAGGTTCTGACAGAAGGAAAGCCTGTTTTGAGTGTGGTTGGTAGGGTAATAATATGGGTGTAATAATTTATAGTTTTAATTTAAACATTTCACCTAAAATGCCATATGGTATGCTTGCGTATGATATTGTTATGTTACAGAATTACATGCTTATGATTTTGTAATAAGAGTTTGTAATAAAAAGGGGGCATGATTTGTGCCAGGCCCTGTATGTTATCTGTATACTGCAAAAGAACTCATGATTTCAATTTAACATCCCTTAAATCTTTTGTCAATACTTCCCCAAATATAGTCAGGGAGTTCTTAAATCCTTGTGGCAACACAGTCCAGCAGTACTGGAGCGTGGCTTTTGTTTCCAGGTACTGCCATTCAAAGGTGAATAGTAGTTGAGCATGTTCATCTATTTGGATGCAGAAAAAGGCATTCTTAACGTCTAAGACTAAAAACCATTTGCTGTGGTTTCTAGTCCTTTCTCCAGGCAACAGAGTATGGGGTGGGCACTGTAGGATAATTGAATGTCATTTATGGCTCTAAGATCCTGTACAAACCAATATTCATCTTATGAGGTTTTTTGACTGGCAAAATAGGAATGTTATAGGGAGACTGGCATGACCGAATTAGTCCTGACTTTAAGAATTTTTGTAATATTGGCTGAATCTTCTCTAAAGCCTCCTCTTTAAAGAGGTTCTTCCATGGGGTCCATGAACCTTCTTTTAGGTTAATTTTTATGGGTCATATATTAACCACTTTACCTGGGATTCCATCAGCCCAAACAGTTTTGTCAACCTGTTCATAGATCAGGTGGGAAGAGTTCACCTCTGGGACCTTACAGGCAAGCCAGAAGCACATGCAGCTAGAGACCATGTTCCAGCAGAACCTCTTACACATAATTTCTGTTTTTCAGGAGAAAAAAAGTTATTTGTGCAAGCAATTAGCAATGTAAATATTGGCCCTGCTATCGAGTAGGGCAGTCTGGCATATAGAGAATGCTATGTGAAATCTTTTGATCCCAAAGCTGGCATTCTAGCAACTATTTTAGACCAGAGAATCTGAGAATGAAGATGTTAGTCACCTTCTGAGGGCATGTGAAGCTGGCTTTTCAGGACAACCCTCAAGTTATACAGTTTTTGTAACTTCCTTTGAACTAAGCATTGACAAAATCTCTGCCAAGTGGAATCCACCCATACTCTAAATTTGCCTAAGTGAGACAAAATATTAATTGTTGCCAAAAAGAAAGATAGTTTTTTGCAAGGTAAGAAACAAGTCTCATGAAACATTAAAGTTTAAATCTACTGGTGAGAAACTTTGATCCAAGAGCATAGTGTAAAAGGACGCTGGAGGCCTTGGTCACCAGAGTGTCTCTATTTCAACAAGCCTCTGTTAGTGTGAATAATTAGATTATCACAGATCCTGGCTTCCTGTTATTACGTGGTTGAAATTCAGACCTAAACCTGTCCTGGAGTGTGTGATAAACCAGATGAGCCTGGAGCTCCAGTGTCACTACCTTTTTTAATACAGGAATCTTAATTAAAAAATTATAAGCTAGATTTTTTGCCAAGGATTCAGATAGAATATCAAAAGGTGAAGAAGAAGGTATCTTTCTTTCAGTTAAAGGGCAGGTCCAGGGTTGGAGAATGGAGTGAAAATCCCTCAGTAGGCTCCTGGAGGAAAGACTGACCGAGGGAAACACATCCTCAGCCTGTGGAACTTTCCCATCTCCAAGAAAGATTGCTCTGTGCTGATGATCACGTGTAAAAACAAGCATCTACCTTCACTCATGAAGCTTGTCTCTGAAAACAGGCCTGTCCCAGCATGTGGGGAAAAATATGCAAAGCATGTGAATCTCAGATATGAATCTGAATGCTGTGGAAAATAGCCAAAAAAGTGGCACCTTGTCAGCCACTAACAAGGTCCCTCTGTTCCTTTCAAATAAATGAAAACTAGAACTCAACCTTGGCTCCAAGCAGAAGACAATTTAACATGGGAGCATCTACCTTTGCATGGCCAAGTTCAGTGCCTGGTAACAGATGCAGGGAAGAGAAGTCAGATTTGTTAGTGTCAGGTATAGTCTTGGAATGACGAACCTGGTAAATGTCAACCTTGAAGTCAAGAAGAAAACCATCCTTTTCCAGCAATATACTGACAGTGACCAGACAGTTTACAGAAGTTTGAGTACTTAAATAAACAGATTTTTATAAAATGTATAATTAATACATAAAGGTTGTCAATGGTAGTTGGAATACTGAGAAGATAAATCGCTATTTTGGTTTATTTTTAGTTCTCTCAATTTTGACTTCCTTTTACCATATCCTGGGCACTTTGTCAAACCTAAGCAGAACTAGAGAAAACCAGCGACAACCAGCAGATGAGGTCTAATGAGAACCCTCACTCAAACCTCCCTTCACTTTGGTGCCCAGAATTTGCTCTTTTCAAACATTCAGGCATACATGTTTGTCCAGTTAGAGTGGGCTTTACCCTAGGAGATAGCAGAAATACACCAGGATATTTAGTATATAAATAAACAATAAGCCTAGAACACATGTTTCCTGAACAAGTTTAACTAGAAGGTTTGAGAAAAGGGGAAGTGAAGAAATTATCTTTTGGCACTCGCTGGTGTGACTCAGTGAATTGAGTGCTGGCCTGAGACTAAAGGATCTCCGGTTCGATTCCCAGTCAGGGCATATGCTTGGGTTGCAAGCTAAGTCCCCAGTTGGGGGCACTCAAGAGGTTGATGTTTCTCTCCTTCTCTTTCTCCCTACCTTCCCCTCTCTCTACAAATAAATAAAATCTTTTTTTTTAAAAAGAAAGAAAGAAATCATGATATTTTACTTTGAAGGGGGTCTTTGGGGGCATTTCCAGCCCTCCTGTTACATATACCAGTTCTATCTTTCCATCTCTGTCTAGAAGTTTGATACATATTGCCCTCGAATCAGTGGTGTCCCATAGGCTGCATGCAGCTTAGGATGACTATGACTGTGGCCCAACAGAAAATTGTAAAATTTACTTAAAATGTTATGAGAATTTTTGTGATTACGTGTTGCAATTTTTTTTAATGTGTGGCCCAAGACAACTCTTCTTTTTCCAGTGTGGCCCAAAGTTGCCAAAAGTTTGGACATCCCTGCTAGATGAATGAATGGTGCATCTTTGGATAGCACAGGTCTTGCTGTTGCTCCTAGTTCATTGCTAATTTTTTCATAAACCTCAGAGAAACCAAGAGAACCAAGCATTGTTAACAATGACCAAATATGGATGAGAGGTCCCTGTTTGCATAGATTCAATTAATTTCCTACCACAAGATCTCCCAATTATAGTAAGGAGATATCTCAATAAAAAACTAAAGATAAGGCAATCATGACTGTGGATGCCCACAGGTTTCCACACTTAGTCACTGGTCAGGCATAAAGCAGGATGTCAGAGGAAAATTCAGGCTGTGGATTCTTCCCCAGGGTTTCCCCAGGGCCAATTGGCAGCAGAAACAGCAGGGCAACAGATCAGACTCTACTTCGGTCATCTTCCCCAAGATGCCTAGCAAATGAGACAAACTTTGAGGACTGGTCAAGAGCCAAGCAGAAGCCAGGTCTGTACCAGGAAGTTGCACGGCTCTTCACTGCATGCTCCCACTCTCCTGGTCCAAATGGGACCACATTCCCAATACAGGAGGACAGAAGGGAAGGTCTCTTGTGGCTTACGCCTCCTTTCCCTCTTATCTACCACTTCCTATCACTTCCTTTCTTGGATTATTTCCAAAGTTTGTTTCTTTGGGTATAAATTCAGACAGAACAAACAGTATCATGTAACTATGAGAGATCAACATGTATATCTTTCTTTTGGCTAAGGGAGAGAGAAACTGAAGTGTTTAGTTTTCCCATCTCCCATTATCATGTACACAAAATGATATGCGTAATTTCCTCATACACCTATCATTTGCATACAAAACAATTATTCTGTTGTTTTTTATTAAGTTTACTGGGGTGATATTGTTTAATTACATTGTATAAGTTTCAAGTAGACATAAGTGTCATATAGTAGGCATAAGTGTCATGTATTGATATAGTCTATATATGTCACTGTGTTCTCACCACCCAAATCTCGTTGGCCTCTGTCACAATATATTTGACCTACTTTATCCTCTTCATCCTCCTCCCATCCCTTTCCCATTTGGTAACCATCCTTCTGTTGCCTGTGTCTATGAGTTTCTTTGTAAAACAATTGTTAATCTCTACATGAAATTCTTTTTTCTTTTTTTTTCTGGAGAAAGAGATGTGGGGGTGGGGGTGTTTGTTTGTGTGTACTCAATACTCTTCGATATACATTCAAGGAGTATTTGTTTCTTGTATGGTATACATAAGGATTACATATTCGAAATATGGAATATATAATATGTAAAATATAAGTTACATATTCAAAAATAACTCCCTGTGTCTGGCATGCTATCACCTCCACATTTGAAGGGAGAACCAAAAAACCCAGAATTTATTTATAAAAAATTGTGTATTCACTCTTACATGTTTAAACTTCAGTCACCTTCAAAGTACTCTCCATTTCATGCAATACACCTATTGAGACATTTTTTGCACTGCTCTGAATAGTTTTTGAAGTCATCAATTTTGACGCCTTTTATTGCTTCTGCCACTTTTTGTTTCACTTCTTCCACATTGGCAAAACATTTCCCTTTGAGGACTTTTTATATCCAGGGAAACAAAAAAGGCGCTCAGGGTGAGACTGGGTGAATAGGAAGGGTGAGGTACAGGGGTCAAGCCATTTTTGGTCAAAAACTGCTCAACACTCAATCTGGTATAGACAGGTTAACTGAATGACCCACCATGAAATGGGCAAATGCATTGAAAGAGTCTTCAAAAAGAAATTCACTAAAGTTGGACTCAGCCTCTCACAACAACACCAGCTAGTACACTGATACAGATGGATTCTTAGAACACTCACCTAGCAGGGGAAGCCTACACTACAAGGGGCCCACCCTCCAGAAGTTAAGTCCAGTTTTTGGGGGGTCCCCCCTAGTATTTATGGTTAACCTTCTCACCACCTTCAAATCTTTGCTTAAATGTCAGTTTTTCCTAATTCACCTTCCTCGCTCTACTTTTTCTTTCTCAATAACACTTATAATCTTCTAACATATTATAGCATGTGTTAATTTAATTTTTTTGTTATTTATTGCTTAATTTTCCTCACTGGAATTCATGCTTCATGAAGGCATCAACCTTTCTTTTGGTCACTAACTCATCTGCCAAGCACCACCTTGATTATGGTCAACTTCATAATAGATGTTCAGAAAACTTATGTTGATCCCTGACTAGTATGGTTCAGTTGGTTGGAACAGAATAAAATATAAGATCAAGCCCCAATAGATATATAGGATAGTTTCACATTCGATAAATGGCAAAATTAATTACAGAGTTATATTCTGAAAATTACTGATAAAAAATTAGAACACAGTATAGCCAAATCTGATCTTTAGTAGGGACAATGTTCCCATGCATATGCACAAAAGTATTTAGTAAAGAGGAAATCGATATGAGGGACTATATGAAAATTTAAATTTTCTATATATAAAAGAACATTCATTAAGTTAAATGGTGAATGACAAACCGGGGGATACTTAAAACAATAAGACAGGCAAGTGGTTAAAATTCTAAATAAAGCTCTTAATAAATCAATGTGTATTACTTATTTTGTGAGTTTGGATGGTTCTTTGAGTCTTCATAAATTTGTAACATTTTAATGACAATAATATTTGAATACATCTAATAGGATTTTGAGAACTAAAAGAGATAAAACTTACAGCCCAGTGAAAGGCTTACTAAATGTTTGCTGTCATGATTGCCACTATTATTATCAAATTTTTGCTTATTGTAACAAATAAATGATATTAAATATTTGTGTCCCTAAACAATTGTTATTATTAAACACCTCAAGAGAATTATGAACAAAGAGTTTAAAATGCAGTTCAAACCAGAAGAATATAAATGGTAAGTAAATGAAATTGTACCTGTTCAACAGCCATCAAAGCAGTCACATTAAAACAATAATGTGTTTAAATGATAACATATGGAGTGTGGGGAGAATTTTCATACTTTGTGGGTAAAAGTGAAAATTGGTATAATCTTTCTGGAAAGCAATTTATCAAAATGCATCAAAACATATCAAAATGATTTAAAACATTGTTCATATCACAATCTAATAATTCTACTTCCAAAATTTTATATAGGGAATAATTATGTATGTGCAAAAGAAAAATATATCAAGATTATTCTGTGTGATAGCAAATATCTGAAACAATTTAGGTGCAACAAGGGAATATTTTCATCATGCAATGGAATTTTACATAGTCATTTAAAATCAAATGGTAGAAAAATATATAAAAGCATGAAAAATTGTTCACAATAACTGGTCAATGAGAAATAATAACTTACAACTCTGTTTTATGTTTTATTTCCATTGAAAAGAATTGTATGTTTTTTAAATTATTTTATCGTTGTTCAATTACAGTTGTCTGCACTGTCCACCCACCACTCCCCCCCCACCCCAGCCAAACCCACCTCCCTCCCTTGCTTCCACCCTACCCCTTGGTTTTGTCCATATGTTCTTTATAGCAGTTCTTGAAAAACCTTCCCCCCATTGTCCTCTCCCCCCTCCCCTCTGGCTATTGTTAGATTGTTCTTAATTTCAATGTATCTGGTTATGTTTTTCTTGCTTTTTTCTTTCATTGATTATGTTCCAGTTAAAGGTGAGATCATATGGTATTTTCCCTCACCACCTGCCTTATTTCACTTAGCATAATGCTCTCCAGTTCCATCCATGCTGTCACAAAGGGTAGGAGCTCCTTCTTTCTCTCTGCTGCGTAGAATTTCATTGTGTAAATAGTTTCTTGATCCACTCATTTGCTGATGGACACTTAGGTTGCTTCTAGCACTTAGCTATTGTAAATTGTGCTGCTATGAACATTGGGGTGCATAGGTTCTTTTGGATTGGTGTTTCAGGGCTCTTAGAATATAATCCCAGCAGTGGAATTGCTGGGTCAAAAGGCAGTTCCACTTTTAGTTTTCTGAGGAAAGTTCACTAAAATATATAGATAGACCTATATAAATATGCATGCATATATCTGAAACAGAATATAGATCTGGACGGTAGAAATGCTAGTGATTTTCATATTTCTTATGTTTTCTTTGTGTTTTCATCTATTTTCCAAGTTATCTATTATTTATGTATATCACTTCTTTCTTATTAGAAAAATGTAACAAATATTATTTAAATAATCCCTTTGATAGCTTTCATCAATATCTCTATATTACTTTATAAATTAATATTTTTATCTCAAACTGGAAATCAAGTAAGCTAGCCAATCACTCAGTTGAGGGTCTTCTTTCCCCCCATTCTAACATTTAAGTGCCTTTCTAGAGAGTCTATCTCTAAGGTAACTTATCGCTTTACCAGCAATCATGCTGATCACCTCTTCCACTTCCCCTTCCCTTTTTTTTGGGGGGGGGCAGGGAGTAGGTAGAGACATATGCAAAGAGCTCAAGATTTTGAGTCTCATGATCCTGGGATAGAACCCAGCTTTCTTGCTCCCTTGACCTTGGACTCAGTGTTGTGAATAGAGTGTGTGCTTGGGGAAAACCCTGAGAATTTCTATGAAAAACAGAGAAGAAATTGTAATACAAAGTAAATCTAGAGAATTTGGACTTTCTTCTATAATCAGTGGGAACTAAAGGAAGTTTTTAAATCAAGAAAGCCTTGTGGTCACATATCTCTTAGCAAAATATCACTAGTAGAAATGTGGAATAAAGATAGAAATGGGAGGAAGAAACTTATTAAAGTGTTGAGTAATTCAGAAAAGATGATGAGGGAAATGAATACAAGATACCATAACTAAAGATGCTATATCTGTGAGTATGAGAATGAGTGGCTGCTTGTATGTGAGAAGAAATAGAGAAGAACTAATAATGAGTCTTAAATTTCCTGCTAAGAAAATTATTGGGGAAGGGAGGGGGGAGGGGAGAGGCTGCAAATAACTGTAATTAAACAAAAAAATTAATTAAAAAAAAAGAAAAAAATATATAATGAGCTCTTAAAAAATAAATAAATATAATGCAAGTAAAAAAAAAAAAAAAGAAAATTATTGGGCTTGGGATACTACCAACCCACACTATGCACTCTCCTCATCTTCCTTAGTCGCAGAACCAACCCTAATTTCATTCAGGAGAGCATTGTCCCCAGCTAAAAGACTATATTTTCCAGCCTCTCTTGCAACTCAGTGTTACTTTGAGTATATTCTCAATCAAATACAAATAGAAGTTCCTGGCTGGGACTTCCAGAGCAGTCTTTTAAAAGAATAACTGGTGTGCATATATTTGCCCTTCTACTTCTTTCTCCTACATGTTATTTGGAAATTGGAAATGATAACCAGAGTTTGAAAAACTATCTTGTATCATTAGATAATATTGTGATGGAATCCACATATTAAGAGTGATGGAACAGAAAAATAGAAGTATACTGGCTTCCTCAAGAACACCAAGCTTCCATACAAGCCCTGTGATGTATTTATCCAAATGTCATTTAAATTAAAAATAAATCTTTATCTCATTTAAGTCAATTTTATTTAGATTCTTTTAAGTGCTAATTTAGTCATCATTAACTAATATGAAGAAAACAGGAAGTGGAGCAAATTTAGGGAGATGCCAAGTTAGGATTGTGCCATGTTGTATTTGAGACACCCATATGAAATCCCATATGATATACAGAAACCAGTTGGAAATATGAAGTATTGATTAGAATTGAATGCCTGAATATAATCGCATCAGCCAGGAAATGCAGAAGAAAAAGCTTAACCCTCATACATTACCATCTTTCCATTATAATCCTAAATGTATATGTCCCTGACAAGAGTCAAAATACACAAAGTAGAAACAGATAGAACTACAAGGAGAAACAGACTAATCCAAAATTTTACTCAGAGATTTCAGCACTGCTCTCAATAATCAATAGAGGAAGAAGAACAGAGATTGAATAACAGTATCAACCAACTTTACCTAATTCATATCCATAGAATACCTCACTCAACTTCAGCAAAATACATACTTTTCAAGTACACACAGAACATTTACCATGAGAGCCCATATTCAAAAGCATTTTGAACTGAATGAAAATGAAAACACATCAGAAATTGTGTGGCAGTGATTTCCACACGTGTGTAAACACGCAGTCCTGAGAATTTACACGTTTTGAGCACAGCTCCGTGTGATTCCTGTGTGAGCAAGTGTGGATCATGTCTGTGGGATGGGAATTCTCTAATAGGAATTTGGCAAAGGTGTATCTTAAAAAATTCTGGCTCGCTGATCTCTGAATATTGCTTTAACCTGGTCGTGTCTGCCACCAGATCGGAATCAACATCCCAATGCCTTGCTATGAGTAATCCTACACCTGTTCTGCTTAATCCCATGAATAATCAATCCAATGTAAATTGGCCCCTGATAAAATCCCTGGCCGGGCAAACCACGGGGCTTTTTCCTGGAAATGGGAGGAATCAGCCACGTAGCCCCGGTCTTTCTTTCCCCGCATGTCTCGGTATGAGGTTCATACACGCATTGGGTCATGGTCACCCACAGGTATCGGCAGGTCCGATCTACCCTGTGTCAATGGTGGGATACAGAGAAAGCAGAATTTAGGAGAATATTTATAGCACTAAAACGTCTATATTAGAAGAAAGCTCTCAAATTGAAGATCTCAACTTTCTACTTAAGAAACTAGAAAAAATAAAATGAAAGTCAAAATAAGCAGAGGAAAGAAAACAATAAATATTAGAGAGGAAATCAATAAAATAGAAAAAATACAATAGGGAAAATCATGTTATTCATGAGCATTTCAACAGGAGCCTTGTTAAAAAAAATAAGTAAATGATTATGTTAAATGAAATCAGTTTGGTTTGTTGGGGCTACCCAGCTACAGTTATTTTTTTTAATTTATTTGCATTCAGATTTTTATGTAATAAATAAAATCTATAACATAAAAGCCTGATAGCAAAAATGTAGAAAAAAGTCTGTCTATAGTAATTTTTTAAAAGAAAGACTTCTTATGATGAAACTATCAGGAACTAAGTGGGACATATTTTGGGCCGTTGAGACCTGGATTATTTCCTCCCCTGCTTCACATATCTAATATCAAAAAATAGAGGACTAGCACCCCGATTACTATAGTGACTAAATTAACAGGATATCTCTGCTCTTAGGTTTATTCCCCAGGACTGCCACTTCCTAACTCTGTGAGTTTGGTCTCCTTGTTTCACTGTGCCTCAGTTTTCCCACCTGTAAAATGATTATAATAATTTCTACTTCACTGAGTTGCTAAGAAGATTAAATGAGACTATACACAGAAAACCTGACACACAGCAAGTCTCAAGATTATGTTAGTTATTTTTAGTAGTAATAAAGTATCCAGGGAATAATAAAGTATCCAAGGAATATGTGTGTATTTTTATGATTTACTGTTTTTATATGGTAAATTTCTTCATGATATCACAGGCTGAGAATGGTCACATTTCTTTGTCCCATTCTCAAAGAGTTGGAAACAAGGCAGGGTCCTGACTGTGCAATCCCTAAGGAGCAGGAAGTAAACATTACGAAACACAGATAGAGTCAAACACCATGTAAACAACTGCACAAAGCTCACAATGCCTTGGGTGATCCTTGTAAAGACAACAGGGACAACAATTATGATAGTAAAGCAACAATTATAGCAATTAAGTCTAATGGTGGTAATTAAGCCAACTTAAATAAATGAGCATCTTTTAAATATCTTGCTTACTTCTATCACTTAAATGTTCTAGGATTCAGAAGAGCAAAGCAAACATACAACCCAGTCTTCCTACGGAAGGTTTAGTGAGAAACCACCGAAGCTGCAGATGTTCCTCCTTTCTGAGGGGTACAGCCCTCAGACAGGGGGATGAGTTAAGAACTGGAACTGGTTGTTTATGTGGGGTTCCCACGTGGTGGCTGGGCACCTTTTGTTTTTTAAAGATTTCATTATTTATTTTTAGAGAGAGGGGAAGGGAGAGAGTAAGAGAGGGAGAGAAATATCAGTGTGTGGTTGCCTCTCACAGACACCCAACTGGGGATCTGGCCCTCAACCCAGGCATTTGCCCTGACTGGGAATCGAACTGGCGACCCTATGGTTCGCAGGCTAGCACTCAGTCCACTGAGCCACACCAGTCAGGACCAGACTCCTTTTAATAGTTTCCTTGTTTTCACACCTGGAGAGCTGAATAAGAACTGCAATCCTGAGGCCTCTGACAGTGACCATGGGGTTCCCTCTATAGTAAAAACCTTGCTCCTGAATCTCACATTCTCCTCAGCAAGTTCTCTGCTGAAGTTCTACCTACTCTAAGAGCAGCTGGATGGACCATAGAAGAAAGCTTTAGTGTTTGTGACCAGGAAGAAAAATAATTAAGACTAGCCTATCTCATATAACAACCAAACTTTTGTTGATGAGGCTTATGGGGAAATATATGGAAATTAATACATATAAAATGAAGGAAAATAGTATCTATGACCTTCAACACTTCCCCACCCACCTCCAAAGAGTCCTGCTGGTGTTTGAAAACAAATAGGATGCTCAGCTACACAAGAGACAGGGGATAATAAGCAAGAACTCAGACTGCCTGGGTCTAAATCATGACTCTGTCATTTACCTAGCTGTATGATTTTTGTCAAATTACTTAACCTTTCTTTGCTTCCATTTCCTAATCTTCAAAATGGAAATAATTGTAGTACCCCTTATAAGGTCATTTAGAGAATTAAATTGAGTTGTAAACACTAAATACTTAGAACAATTCCTGACATAAGCAAAGTGCTTTGTAAGTGCTAGTGTGGAACTATATGTGCATTTTTAACTGCACGGTCAGCTATGAGCTTATTCTATCCTCTTAGTACCAAAGTACATCCTTCTGAGGGAATTATCCAGGGCATATGCAATACTCTCTATTTTTGTTATTGTTGCCTTGGGGGAGGTTTTTTAAACTCGACTCATCAAACATTATGTAGTTGATTTAGAAAGTTCTCTTAGATCAATCTGTTTGGGTTCCCTTTATGTTTGCTTTTAATTTTTTAAATGTACATTATTTCCTATCCTACCTAAGTCTTCAGCCAAATCAACCTTTTTCTAATTGTGCCTCCTATTCTTGACCCCTCTCTGTCATCCATGATTGATCTAAATCTAGGAACAAATTTCCCACTTCCTGTTGACAGTGTTGCATGAATATTTTCATGTTTTTGCGTGGTCAGAGCTGTTTGAGCAAAAGTTACTTGCACCCTGAGTTAAAGGATGATTGAATAGCAAAAAAAGTTATGGAAATTAAAGATAGAAACTTCTGGAAAGAATAGAAGCATGTCCTCCAGAAACATCTACTTATAGTACTATCTATCTTTCTATCTATCTATTTATCCATCCATCCATCCATCCATCCATCCATCCATCCATCCTTCCATCCATTCATCCATCTATCTAAACTATGGCAGGCTAATGTGTTATCATGCAAGTGGGATAACACATAAGGCCCTTCACATTTTCAGACTTAACACTTTCTATTCACCAACACCCATCTGTTCTCCCAAATTCACCTTCTATGTGAATTCATCAATGGTTAAAATTATGAATTACAAAGGACTAGTTCCATTATTTTATTTGTTTCCCTAACTTGGTACCCTCCTTTTATTTTAACAAAGCACAAATCCACAGAGAATTTTAAAAGTGCTCAGAGAACTGAAATGATAAAAACAAAAGTCAAATCCAAATATTAAAAAACTCGCAAGCACTGGCTGATGTAGCTCAGTGGACTGAGCACCAGCCTGGGAACAAAGAGTTGCTGGTTCAATTCCCAGTCAGGGCACATGACTGGGTTGAGGGCCAGGTCCCTAGTAGTGGGCGCATGAGAGGGAACCACACACTGATAGTTCTCTCCCTCTCTTTCTCCCTCATTTCCTCTCTCTCTAAAAATAAATAAATAAAATCTTTTAAAAGACTCAAAAAACCACACGGGTATGGCATCTGTTTGATCCCTTCTTAGGGATGGTGTCGAGCTGGGAGCACAAGTGCTCACAGAGTCAGTCAGGACCCCTTCCATAGTCAGCCTTTCCCTCACTCAATTGCTTCTTTTGCAAGGCAGGGACTGAGAGGAGTGCACACTCAGATTCCTTTCATGTTTATCAAATTTAAAATGCCTTTAATCATCATCAAAATGAAAAGGGAACCCATCACATGGGAGAACATATTTGCCAGTGATACATCGGACAACAGTTTGATCTTCAAAATATAGAAAGAACTCATACAACTCAACATCAGGAAGATAAACAATCCAATTTAAAAATGGGCAAAGGACTTGAACAGACACTTCAAGGAGGACATACAGAGGGCCCAGAGACATATGAAAAGATGCTCAGCAGCACTAGCCATCAGACAGATACAAATTAAAACCACAATGAGATACTATTTCACATTGGTCAGAACGGTCATCATAAACAAATCAACAAACAACAAGTGTTGGAGAGGATGTGGCGAAAAGGGAACTCGAGTGCGCTGTAGGTGGGGATGCAGACTAGTGCAGCCACCATGGAAAACAGTATGGGATTTCCTCAGAAAACTAAAAATGGAACTTTTGACCCAGTGATTCCACTGCTTGGAATATACCCTAAGAATCCCAAATCACCAATTCAAAAGAACTTATGCACCCCTATGTTCACTGCAGCATTATTTACAGCAAGTGCTGGAAACAGTCTAAGTGCCCATCAGTAAATGTGTGGATCAAAAAACTGTAGTACGTTTACAGAATGGAATATTATGCACCAGAAAGAAAGAAGAAACTCCTACACTTTACAACAGCATGAATGGAACTAAAGTATATTATGCTAGGTGAAATAAGCCAGGTGGTGAAAGACAAATACCATATGATCTCACCTATGAGAGAAATCTAATGAACAAAATAAATTAACAAGAAAAGTAGAAGAAGGTACATGGAAACATGGGACAGACTGACAGAGATGAGAGGGGAGGAGGGAAGGGGATAATGGTGGAAAGAAGGGGAAGTGATTAATTAAAGAACATGTATGAATGACCCACGGATATGGACAAGAGTGTGGGGATTGATTGTGGGAGTAGGGGCTGGGCTGGGTGGAGGAGGGCAAAAGGGGAAATATTAGGACAGCTGTAATAAAATAACAATAACAATTTTTTAAATAAAATAAAGAATGGCTTTATTGGGAGCATGGTTTTTGTTGTTTTGTTTTGCTTTCATTTTTGCCTTAAAGCCAGAGATCTGTCAGTGTTACATCTGGGCAGTAGAACAGAATGAGAAGGAGTGGTTGAGGGGAGGAGAGAAAGAACAAAGAAAAGTATTTCACTTTTTCTCCACCTTAAGTTCCTCAAAGCCTGCCTTCTCCTGATATTTTGATTGGTAATGACGAGTTAATAAATGATTTGGTAAGGAAACAAGCTGATGGGCATCCAGCTGTCCTCTGCCCAGTTCTACCCTCAGACAAAGACCCAGGGAGGGGAGGTGAAGTGGGACCTCCCCTAAAAGGAAAAGCAGAGAAGCAAGTTCTTGGGAAGAAGAAACAAGGTTGGGGAAGAGAACAGTGGCGTGTGGCTCCTTTAGGAGGGAAAGCTTGGGCAACTTCTCTGGGGAGCCCATGGAGGTGGGAAGAATCTCAAGGAGGCATAACTGCAAGAACCACTCAGGAGAGTGTGTCACGGACATGGGGCTCCCAGCCCGAACAGATGACCACAAAGATACAGGCCACTATGTAAGAATAGGGAATTCTCCTACTACCATCTAGCAAGTGGCAGAGGAGAGGTACAAGCCCAGATATGGCTGCCACTGGCAAGGCCTTGGAAACTGGACCTTGAGGCCTCACCTGAGTGTGCTGCCAGTGTCCTGCCGCAGGAGCCAGCTGGGACTACAGCAGACAGAAGTTCTGGCTACCCCAGCTAAGTGAGAACTCCATATCAGACAGATTTTTATTTAGAAAAGTATTCTGATTTTTCTTGTGCACTGTGGTGTTATAAAATGTATTCCAGTTTCTCATATATACCTCCAAGGAATCGATCTGTATTTTTCCATAGTTTGCTTTGTGATTAGAACTGCAGTCATTTCAACAATTCACAATTTTAAATCTCTTTTCTCTCTATCCATGAAAAGAAGAGTTCATACCCTGGCCTTTCTCTCCTGTCTACCCTCTGTGAAGGTCTCTGCAAGTGCTGGGGTAAGTGGCACAATGGAAGTCCTGTTAATGACAGGTTGGCTCAACCTGCTGAGTGCTCACCCTCCTTTCTGCTGCTCAGCTACATGCGGCAGGAGGAAGTTACAAAAGCATTGGTGGTCACGGCCAACACCTAGGAAATAAAGGAAGCAGAGTTTTCCCAAGTGTTCTCCGTTCAACTTGAGAAACCACCTCTGCCCTGTCTCGGGAACACTTGTAAAGTCAATTCCAGCCTTGCTGAACAACCAGTGGGTCTCTTTTCTTCAGAACCTCTTTACCCTTAAACTCACCAAGTCCTTCTCCCAAGGGATGCCCTGTGCTCTCTATCCTTCTTTCCTACATCCTCCTTGGAGGTTTGCCAGCGTGTATTTGGAATTGCGCAACACAAACTGGGAATAAGTTCAATTCTGTAACTAGTTTTGGTTGTTTTATGATCAATACCTCTTGCCTCAGGCTCCAAAGGAAAATTACAACTAAATAAGCCCTGTGTTTTTATAAATTGTGTGCAGCTTCCTTCTGACTTTGATCCATTCTCATATGGTACAGTCACTGGGTGTGGCTATGGCCAAGTACATGTTCAGAATATTGTATTAATACTGGATCACACCCTAAGGAAATGACCACAAAAAGCCTCATTGCCAATGGGCTTACTTTTGCTATCTTCCATTGATCAGGAATCTTTTCATCTGGGCTCTCATTCTTGCATTCAGGCGCTGGTGTGTGCCTAATGTCTTTGGAAGCTGATCTGCCATGCTGTGGCTTTAGGAGGAGGAGGAAGGAGGTTGCTGGGGCCTGGGAGTGGGGTTACACTATTCTGAACCTCAGAGATTTTGAGTGTGGTATTTTCTCCACTTTAAACATGAAGTTCCAATAGAGGAGAGTGCTAATAAAAGTTACAATTCATTGAGAGTCTATGAAACAATTACATATATTTATATTTACATAATTAAAGTATATACATATTTATACTAATAGATCAATTAAAACTTACAATGGGGGATAAAGCAACTGAGGTTCAGAGAAGCTCAGTTATCTTACCAGCTAATGAGTGGCAGAGGACAGCAAACACAGATATGGTTGATGCAAGGTGCTGAACTCCCCTGCCGTGCTGCCCGGTATCAGCCAGAGTGAGCTAGGAGTGGCTTCGAGAGGCTAAAGTGATGCCACGGGGATGGTTGGTGGTGCTCAGGACAAAACAGAACCCGAGACTGGCTCAGTCCCCCTCCACCTTTTCCAATACATGCTAGCAGATAACTAATGGGGTTCCAAGAGGAGAGAGCAGTACTGGACAGTGCTCACTGCTTTTGTAAGGTTTGCTTTGAACCTCTTAAAATCCCCGTCCAGCATAATACCCCAGCATGGCTCTCCCTAGTAATTCCTACTTATGACGAATTGATTACTTTCCCCCAACTCTAGAGAAATGCCACCTCACAGACCCAGACAGGTGATGGACCCAGTCTTTATTTTATGTTTTTTTTTTATCACTTTATTGTTCTTCAATTACAGTTGTCTGCATTTTCTCCCCTTCCCTCCTCCCCACCCTATCCAAACCCACCTCCCTCCCTTGTTTCCACCCTCCCTCTTGGTTTTGTCCATGTGTCCTTTATAGTAGTTCCTCTAAACCCTTCTCCCTACAATCCCCTCTCCCCTCCCCTCTAGCTATTGTTAGATTGTTCTTAATTTCAATGTCTCTGGTTAATTTTGCTTGCTTTTTTCTTTTGTTGATTATGTTCCAGTCAAAGGTGAGATTATATGGTATTTGTCCCTTACTGCCTGACTTATTTCGCTTAGCATAATGCTATCCAGTTCCATCCATGCTGTCACAAAGGGAATAAGCTCCTTATTTCTCTCTGCTGCGTAGAACTCTGTTGTGTAAATGTAGCATAGTTTCTTGATCCACTCATTTGTTGATAGGCACTTAGGTTGTTTCCAGCACTTAGCTATTGTAAATTGTGCTGCTATGAACATTGGAGTGCATAGGTTCTTTTGGATTGGTGTTTCAGGGCTCTTAGGGTATAATCCCAGCAGTGGAATTGCTGAGTCAAAAGACAGTTCCATTTTTAGTTTTCTGAGGAAATTCCATACTGTTTTCCACAGTGGCTGCACCAGTCTTTATGTGTCAGAAGACAGATTCTTCCCCCCTCAACCCACATTTTAATTTATTTTTGCCTTGCCCAGTGTGGCTCAGTTGGCTATAGCATTGTCCTATAAACTAAAAACACTGCAGGTTCACTTTCCAGTCAGGGCGCATACCCAGGTTGCAGGTCCAAATCCCCTGTTAGGCTGCCTACGAGAAGGCAACCAATTGATGTTTCTCTCTTGCACTGATGTTTCTGTCTTCTCTCTCTCGTTCTCTCTCCCTTTTCTTCTTCTTCTCCCTTCTCTCTCTAAAAGGAATGGAAAAATGACCTCAGATGAGGAAAAAAATTTTTTTAATCAACCCACATTTTAGATCCCATATGAAACCTGGAAGTTGGATTTGAGAGCAGGACTGAAACTACAGCAAAGAACTTTTGCAAAAAAAGAGATCCATAAATAAGATTTTTAAAAATAAAGAGAGAAAAATGTAAGGCACGCATTTAAGGGGAAGTAATCATTTCTTAAACATAATAATACTTTAAATAACAATCTACAGAAGGCCATTCTCTGTCCCTTTAAAACCCTGCAGTTGGTGGACCCCTATAACTTTCACCTAAGACTCTTTTTATGCATGTGTGATGATAGTATAATGTTATTATCAAAATTTCTCCTGAGCCCCATGTGCTTTGGGCCACCTTGCACATACAAGGGCAACTTGTTGATATCTACTTTATGGCCTCCCCTGGGTCAGGTGGACAATGGTTCTGTCTGCATTTTGCCATATTCCACCACCCAACCGTGAACTGCTTGCAGCAGGGTTGTGGTCTCAACTCCATACATCATTCCAGATCCAGCCATGACTTTGGACAGGAACTTGATATGTTGCTCAGTCATGTGTGGTGGCTGGATGCATCCACACAAGTGGAAAGTTCCCCACCACAATCTGAAGGGCTTATTTCTTATCTACTGCTTCCTATCAGGGGTCAATTAAAAACATTATTACCAAACTTTATTTCCATAAATGTGATTACTGGGTTAATTCTTCTAATCAAAAATACTGTGCAACACACAACAACCTTTGATTTTAAAATTTAGAAAACTTTGTGACATGCACCTCAGGGTAAAAGTTTAAATTCTGAGATAAATCAAAGGTTCTTTTTATTTATCCTCAGTATTTTAGAGGAACGATGTGAGTGGAAGAAGTAAGATTTTCTATAAGCAGAACAGAGACCATATAAGCCTTGGCCACTTTTAGGATTGGGGCTTTCATTCTGAATGCTATCAGGAGCCACTGAAACACTCAGTTATGCATTTTAGAATATTATCTGAAAAATGACCTCCAGGCCAGGAAAACTGGAAACAGAGAGACCGGAAGCTGCTGCAGTGAGAGGTAAGTTCTGCCAGAACTCAAACAGTGGCATAGAGATAGAGAGGGGCCAATTGATCTTGGGAAGTTCTTGATGTGGGTATTGAGGATTTAGAAGAAGAAAAACTTTGTAATAGCTTCTGATCTTCTGGCCCAGCCAGCTGTCTACATGATGATATGTGCTGAGGCTGAATGACTGCAGGAGAAGAAACTCTGGTAGGGTGGTCAGATTTTTATGCTTGTGGGACATTTGATGGCAGATGTCCAACAGGCAATCAAATGCCTGAGCCTAGAGCTAAAGACTACATTTAGGGCTAGAGTTTAGATCATAAGGAAGGCATGATCATATGGGGGCTACCTAAAACAATATGGCAGGATGTGGCTCCCCAGGGGATGGAGGGGGGCAAGAAAGAAAGAAGCAGAGGATGAACCTGGAAAGAGTGCTAACATTTCAGGGACAAGACACCGAGAAGAAGCAAATAGAAAGCCACAATAGGGCCTTCCCAGTCCTGTCAGCATGACAGGATCATGTGAGGCAAAGTCCAAGCTGGTCTGCACTAGAGGTCTCAGTTTTGGAGCAGAGTGCGCAATTTCACACAGATCTTGGGGAAATGAGTGTGAAGTGAAAAAAGCTACATTAACAGCATGGGAATGGAAAAGAGGAAGAGTTTAGGGAGTGGAGGGTGCAGAAGATGGAAGATATCCAGTGAAAAAGTGCAAGAATGTCCCCATAATCAGGTGGGGAGCCTGGGAAAAGGAAAACAGAAGCTCCGAGCAGCCCCTCTGCTTGGCCAACCCACATGCCTGAGGCACCCTGAGGACGCAATTTAGAGCAGAACTTGCTCCTCCCTGACTCCAGCTTCCATGACTGGCTTGCAGCTCTTCTCCCACTTGATCCGCAGTATATATGACAGTGAGGGGTCTGGGAGGCTTCATTCTTATGTTCACTGTGTTTGCTTGCTAATCCAAAAATAGTCAGAAGCACCCCTCAGTTCCGAGTTTTCTGTCCCATCAAGAACCCTACAAAGAACCCTAAAGATTCCACAAAAAGAAACTATTAAAACTGATAAATAAATTCAGTAAAGCAGCAAAATACAAAACTAATATTC